>JAEQBH010001396.1:0-128010 GCA_016808115.1 Tetrastigma voinierianum | reverse complement strand
TTTATTAATATTATTATCTTTTGAAATTATAATTTGTACTTTCCTAACTCCTTGGTGTATAAGTGCCTGATTATTTGAAAACTTTTCTGATTTTATCCTCACTTAATAACTCTTGTAAAAAATATTAAAATGGCATTTGGTGCACATATATAAGTGATATGGCTGTAAGTCGAGCTTTGAACATTTAAATTTAGGCTTGTTAATTTATGAATGACTCGAGCAGGCCAGGAGCTTTTGAGCAAGCTTAAGTCAGGCTCAAGCTTGGCTTGATTTAAAAAAAAAAATCTTGGCTTGAGCTCATTAGGCTCGTTTTCCATATGAACGAGCTCGAGCTTAACCTCGAGCTCAAGCCCGATCAGAGGCCTATATACAAGTTTGTATTGGCAATCAATCCTCGAAACTCGATCCATATACTTTTTAACTTTTATAACGTGTCGATAACAAATACATCAATTAAGGAAATAATTTCCTTAGTGGGTTCGTGCATTTACTTATTTCAATCTTCTTCCGAATCGTGACAGTATGGCTGCCGCTGACTACATAGTTTTCACGAAGT
Organism: Tetrastigma voinierianum; assembly: GCA_016808115.1. Classification (NCBI taxonomy): domain Eukaryota; kingdom Viridiplantae; phylum Streptophyta; class Magnoliopsida; order Vitales; family Vitaceae; genus Tetrastigma; species Tetrastigma voinierianum. The sequence goes on along the minus strand of JAEQBH010001396.1, from coordinate 127,454 downwards.
ACAATACCCTCATATTTGTAATTGGATTCTTGTACACGAGGATCGTAGTCGTACAGTGGGTCATACCCTGACATCCATGTCCTTCCCAGAGCATCCCATTTGCGAAACACCCTTCTTCACGCTATCCATCTTTGGAACATCTAGTATTTGACACCTTGGCCTTCTCGTGGGTACCATTTATCTGAAGCAGTCGGAGATCTAAAGTGCGGTCGGCAAGCCGGCGTGGGATTAGCTCGAGCTCACGGCCAGTCGCCGTCGTCGGCGCCTCATGCGCGGCCGTGAGGATTCGCGCCTTTACCATCCATATCGGTGGATACAGAGCGGGTTGGTATCGATATGAACATGACGGAATTTCTCGTGAGCACGAGTCGGGATCATGCCGGTGAACCAGTCTGCCGTCGGAGATGCTGGCGAAAGCCTCGTTCAGCGATGGATGGGTCCGATGGCGGCGCTTTCGAAAACGAGCGGCGAGGCAGTCGAGCTCAGTCGAAACTGAATTCTCAGCCTAAATTAAGGCTCAAGCTTCATTTCGTTTAGCTCTGTGAGCGGCGAAAACTTTCGGTAGAGCGGCGGCCCGAAAGTAGCTTGGCTCTTTACCGATTTACACATGTCGCCCTACGATTCGTATCGCATGCACCTCGTCAGGCGAAGTGTTCTGAAAACCGATGGCACGATCTCAAATGAATCTTAAAGAGGGAACTTCTCACTCCTCTTTTCTTCTTTATTTTCTTTTCCTTCTTTTTCTTTCCTCATTTTCCTCTCCCATCAGGTGTGATTCAACATGATTAAATTGGGAAGTCTCCTCCTTGCCACATGTCCCTTCCTCCTTGTCTTTCTTTCTCTCACCTTGTCAAACATCACTTATCCAGAAACGTTTCGGCTCTACAGGGTATGACACATGGCTCGTGGGTCATGGGCTTTATCCCTTTTGTTGTATCTCTCCATTTTGACATGACTTTATTAAATAGGTTATTCTAACCAAGTATCGTATATTCTTGCAACATCATGATCTTTCAAGAAAAGCGTGAAATTTCGTATCTTGGAATACAAAAGAAGTCATTGGGTAACTAGATTCGTGAGACGATCCTAACATTAAGTCCATTTAAGTCTTAGAAATCTAAAAAAAAAAAAAAATCTAGGTTTTCAATCGAAATTACCGTTTTACCATTTTTCAGAAAAATTGAATTTTTTCCGGGTTTTACAATGTACCTAAATAACATCTACCAAACAAGGTCTTATGCACTCCATGTTTGTTTCTCAATAAAATACAAGTTTAATCACCACATTATCAATAAAACACACTAATAAAACGAGCAATTTACGAAATTTTCAACACAAAAACATGAAAAGGTAGGAGGGTTACCTGTTGTGGAGTCGAATGGAGTTCTAGAAGCCAAATTATGGAGCAAAAAGGAGTTGATTTCCAAGCCCTAATGGTCGCCGACAAAGGAGCGGGTTAATCACAGGAGAGCAAATGGGAGAAAGGGGAGAAATGGGGAAAGGAAGCGAGAGATTATTAATGCGTAGTATTGTTGTCGCTGGCAACAAATATACAAAGGTGAAATTCTTGTCCATAGCTGATGACAATTGAAGCTTCAAAAAATTGTTAAGTCGTTGTCCATGGCGTGTGATTGCCTCTTATATCATATGAAACTTACGGCGATACTACTTTGGGCAATACTTTCAAACTAAAAATATTTTTAATTTTTTTAAAACCCTTATTTTAATCCAAAACTCACGAAAAATGGTATATAATTTTACCGTCAGCAACTACACTTCAATTCCACGTCTCAAACACGAAGCCAATATGGAGTTGGAGGATCGCTCCTTTATGAATGCCAATGGCTGTAAGAACATAAGATTATAAAAATCCACATCACCTCGTAAATACAATCTCTATTTATAAATTAGGTCCTTTCTACAATCAAATACCAATCAAGATGTAATTGGTTAAGGTCTCGAGTTCGAGCTCTTTAGTTGTAATTGTGTTATGTGGTAGACCTTCATTGTCTTATAGTCCTTCTTGACTCGTATGAGGATTAGTTTATGTGTGATATGATTTAAAAGCACATTCTGTTTATGCACAACCCACTCAAAACACCTCATAGTTTAACAAAAAAGACAAACATAAAATTTAAAAATTAAGTAAATACTATAAATCAAATTAGGAAACAAAAAAGTATTCTACTCCCAACTTTTTGTATTAGTAATTTCAAAAAAAAAAATTACCAATAAAAAATCAAACTTATTCTAAATTTTACATTTTAAATCCAAATTGATCTAAGTTCACTTTTTTTTTAAGAAAAAATAATATTATTGATTCAAACTTCTAATATATCGACATATCCAAATACACATTGGTAAAAATAATAAAATTTGAAACAATATTCAGGTTAATAACATAATAAATCGATATAAAGCCTACAAATTTGATTGACTAGAATATCTAAGACTCTAGTTCTTCAATATACCAATGACTATAATCTGATATCTTTGATTGATCGAATTCGTTCTACTTGTTTGAATCGTACTTGCACAAATAAAGCGTTGCAACGAGCGATAGCTTGTCTAGTCGTAGCAATGGGTAATAAATAAAATGTCGCGATATGACGACCAAAAAAAAAAAAAAGGTGTTGTAACAAGATTGGAAGTCTGTGGGCTTTGGCTGACCTCTGACGATAGGCACCCCAGCATTTGGGCTGCGATCTGATGGCTTGTCTCTGAGTACATCATCTTCATTTACAAGCCCGAGGCGATGTTTAATTTACGAAACTGGGCGAAATATAATTATGACGGTAGGAGATATAATGTAAAGTATAATCTCCCTATCTTGATATCATCTTTAAGAAAGCGGTAGAAGTGGCGACCTTAGCTTGAGCAGTATCTAGTCCATGAGTCACACACATAACCACCCTGAGGGCGGTCAAACACTTCTTAGGGCAGAAGATGTGGGCTACTTGGCTATCTAAAAGGAAGAACAGGTCATACTTGAAGCGATCATACCTTCTCTTCCATTGAAAGAAATCATCTACTTCCCATGAAAAGTGGACCACCCCCTCCTCCATAAAGGAAGAGGGAATGACACGAGTCGACATTACTTTATGGAAAAAGATTGATCATTCGTTAACAAATTCCTATATAGTCGACTTAGGCATTTGGAGCGGCCCGAAACTGGCAGATTTTCTTGTTTGTTTTGTAGTGCATGTTGGTCGGGTTGATACTCGGCGATCAGGTGACTAAAGAAAGTTCGGGGAAACTACAAAGATGATGAAAAGCAGCTAAAACGTCGTAACAAGTCGACGATAAGCCGAAGCGCGTAAATAGTGATGACAATACAAAAAAAAATAACTAAATATTTATGGAATAATACTTTATTAAGATAAAACTAAAATAGAGGTACACATGGTGATTTTAAGTAAAATGACTAGAAAATCAGCCTAAAGAAATGAAGGTAGTTATATAAGAAATAAATGTATCAACCCCCTAATGAAAGCGAATGGCTATGAAATGAAAAAGTATATATCAACCCTAACGAGAAAACAAGTGGCTATAGAAGAAAGAGAAAAAAGTTAAGAGAAAATAAGGCTTGATAAAGTTCACTCTAAACAGTCACTAATAAAAAAAAATGCATATCTTACACACTAGAGGTAATGTTAGTTAAAAAGAAAAAAAAAACTTAGATGTATAGGTAGTTAGAATGCAGCTCAATAAACCAAAATTGTTAATTAGGTCTCATTGCTTTTCCATTTCTTTTTCAAAAAAAAAAAAAAAAATTGATAGGTTCGAAGTGAGGAGTGGGTTTGACTTTTTAGCATTTTGTTGAAAAATAAATTATTTTTTGACATTCAATATATTTGTTTTCTTTTCATGATTTTATTATTTGATTTGTTTTTTAAATTTGGTTGAATAGAAAAAAAAATTGGGTTATAAACTTTTTCTTAATTATTTTTTGAATTTTTTTTCTATTAAAAAAACTAGATATTTAAATATGAAAAAATTAGATGTTTTATAATTCAATTAAAACTCTCATGATTCGTTTCATATTAATTAAGGCTCTATTTGGGGTTGCGATTAAAACTGCGTTAAGGTAGCAAAACTATGTTTTAGGTCTAAACACGGTTTTGGGATGTTTGGTTAATTTAAAAAATCTATGGTGATCAATCACAATTTGATTTTAAAACTCAGTTTTATAAAAAGCAGGTAAGACTTGTTTTCACTGACAAAAAATTGAAGTGCAGCGTCCACGAGTTTTATTTTCTTTGGACAAAAATAATCCCAAATAACTTTTATATTTACAATGAACAAAATATAAAGCTAAACGTTTTTACGTATCCTCACCATTCACCATTCTGCAAAACTTCCTCCATCCTACTATTATTCTTCAAGGAATTTCCATCTCTAATATTTGGTGTACGGTTGCAAAGCTTAAAATTATTTGTTTTTATTATAATTGCAAATATTGGAATGTTAAATTAATAATTTTTATGTTTTTAATTATTTCATATTGAATATTATAATGAATTTTTTGGTCATCACTATTATTTTTATATCATTATTGTATTAACAACATTAGTTTAAATTATTAACATTAACATCAAAAGGAAAAATACGTAGCATGAATAACTATCCTTTTGGTAATTTTATATTTGAATCACCTCTTAATCACGGTTTTGCAAATATGTAAAAATTTCAATTCTACATCGCGAGTAACTTTAATTAAGCGTATAATTGTTTGTAAAAGCGTAGTTTTATAATCGCGGTTATAAAGCAGTTTCTAAATAAATATTTTTCACCGCAATTCCAATCAGAGCCCAAATAAAAGCATATATATTTTAAATTTTATTATCTAAAAATTTAGATAAAAAATAAAGATTGAAGTTTTAGACTAAACAAACAATTAATTTTTTTGAAAGGACATTAATTACCGACTAATCTGTGTAGCTCGTCATAGTCTATCACGGAGTTTGTGAATTGTGCATGTAGGGAGAGCGTTGTCGAATTTGGAAATAATTATAAGCAGTTAATAGAATTGAGAGAAAACAAACAAATAAAAAGAAATATTTTCAAACTGAATTTGATTTCAAGTTAATTTTACATTTAAATTAATATTATAGGTATCATTTATTTGGAAATTTGTGTTTATGGACTTGCATTTTTTTTTTTTTTTAAATTCAACGAGGTTCAAAGTGACTGAATCACTCTGTCCCTGTATTGATTTTTTATATCCTAATCTGTTCACCGCAATACATCTAATAACATAATATTACTTTATTAGAATTCTCCTATTAGTCCTATAAGGTTTGCTTTACCCTTTTCACATAAACTAACATTTAAAGAGGAATTATGATTCTTTCCTTCATAATCTAATATCTATCACAATCATGTTTCTTTTCTTTCTTTCTTTTTTAATCCAGTGTTATAAAATGTAAACCTAGGCCTTACTATAAATTTAGTATTTCCCTGATTTTCAATCTTATTATATTACTTTAAAATTCATTTTTGGCAGTTTGCAATTAAAATTCATATAATAAATATAGATAAGGTATTTCGTTAAAATTTGGGTAAAAGTGTTTCTAAGGGTTTGTTTGTTTGTTTGTTTTTCTTTAGATTGAATCTTTATATAATAATAGAAAATAAGTTAAATAAATTTCAAATAATTTATAAAACAATTTTTATTTTTTTTTTATTTTTTTTTTCTTTCAACTTTGTCTCTTGTATTTATCCTCAATTTTTTGAATCATAGCCAAAATATAAATAGCAATGTGGATAAAATATAAAATGTAATATATACTTGTAGCAAGTCCAAATAAGTATAATTTATCCATTTTACGACATTTATGTCAAACAAATGATTCAAAAAAGTTTGATAAGAAAAAAATCATGAACCTTCAACTATTCACTCTTCAAGACATTCAAATTGGTGATATTCATGTAACGAAATAATATTTTCAAAAAATCAAAATTCAACTGTATGTCCAACTAATAGAAAACAATATCCTTAAAAAATCAAAATTCAACCCAATATTCAACTAATAGAAAATATATCCTCAAATGTCAAAATTCAACCCAACATTGGAAAGAATAATATCTACTCATAGCAGGACAAGGTCGAGATATTGAAATACTTCGATCTTTTAAGTCATAAATATAAAGACATGTCAATTCAGAAAAGTAGATAGAGTTACTCTTGATTCCACTTTTGCTCCCATCCTCAAATAATGAAACAACACTGTCATACTCATTGTCTGAAGATAAAAATATTGTTCAGGTGTCGATGTTGTTCACTTCTTCCCCATGTCCTTTTCGTAAAAATCAGCTCCGAAAAATTTGAAAATCTAAAAACTCTACCATTTATGTCTGAACGACAGTGAATAGTTTGAACAACTACCATAATTTCATTGCATGATGTGACCATGTAAGTTTTAAAAGGCAAAGAGAAGTGTCGTCTGTATTGTAGGAGACTCTCTTTGATGATAGAGTTCTCAAACCGAATTGGAAATAAGGTTTTCTGATCCTTCATCTTTACAAGCTTCATACCATGATGGGTTAAGCCATATACATATCTTCCATGAAGAACTCTTCTTTATCTCATCGTTTAAATCTTAGATTGATATAATATTCGCAAATATCTTTTCTTGACCATCTTAAATTAGAAAAAGATTATCTCGCTAATAAAGAAAAAAACCACGATCAGGGATTGTCGGGGAGGTTTCTGGTAGGATATATGATTTATCGCCGAGCTTTGTTTTATTGGGGTTGAATCTTCTCCATTAAATGAGGATTTATGAAAGAATAAATGTGTGTGTCTAAATCTTTGGCAGCAATAATATGCCCTGAATAACATATGCGTTTATTTCGCAACTCGGGAGTGTTACATAATAGCGGCTTTTCGGGGACACTATAGAAAGGTTTGTCTTTGTTTATGTTTAAGTAGCGAAAAAATAAACCGAGGATGTGATTGAGGAGTGGAGGAGGTTTCAAATGGTCGTGCAAATTCTTATTATTGAGTCTCTCCCATCACAGAAAACAATTAAAATAATAATTATGATAATAAATAAGAGTACAGACATTTGTTATGGAAAAATAAAAACAACTGTATAATAAGTTTATATATATAAAAGTAATATACAGTAGATAATTTAAAAAGAAATTACTAAATATAATAGATGTTTCTCTCCACAAGCTCAATCTTAATGAATTTTTAATACATCATATTATGTTGTTTTTTTCACTTAAAACAATTTTATCAAATATTCTGCTCTATTAACGAAGAAAAAGACCGATACTAGATTGATGCTTCCTAAAATCTCATAACATGATAATAAAAACATATCATCAACTACTTGATCATAAGTTAAGAAACGAAATAGAAGGTTGTTATTAGATTGTATGTAAATGTATATCAAAATAATAAATTAATCTAGTTGATTCGATCAAATAATATATGAATTATCGTTTCCGTTAATCACTCATTAATAATGACCATTCTAATTTAAATTGTAATTCTATATATTTTTCCACATTCATAAATTGCTTCTATATTTTTACTTCATGAAGATGATAATTTTTGAGCTTTTCTAATATTAGTATTATTCCTATTTTGAATTTTTGTTAGAGTTTCAATCGTTAAAAGACCAAAAGCGAACCAATTGACAAAACTTGGATTTAGAGCAAAGGAAGGTTATATAAACTATATAAGTAGAAAGAAAAAAAATTGAATTAATGAGAATTCCTCTCTTGAGTACTCAGATTTTCAAATACAAAAAGCGCAAGAAGTTGAAAAGTTGCATAAATCTTACGATTACCCTCAAAGAACTATCAATATGGATATAATATTTTAAAAAAGCAATAAAATTTGAGACAAAAAAGAAAGGAATGGAAGAAAGAAGTGAGAAATTATTAACTCCACGAAAAATAATAAGAAGGATGTGTTGGAAGAACGAATGAGCGATATGATTATTTTGCTAGTCAATAATTTTAAAGATGGATCCTATGTATATTTATAGAATGTAAATTGTTGCTTACCCAAACTGCTTTTATATGTTTGTTTCTAACTCAAAATAAAATAAAATTATAAAGGAAAAAAACAATATATTAGTTTTGTTCCTTAGAGTTTGTTTGTTTTTGGTTTTTGGATTCTCCTTTTAAATGAAAACAAACATGTAGATCTTCCTTTTATAATATTTATTCCATTTTAAATAGTGTTAAAATATTTTCTTTCTTTTTTTGTGCGTGTTTTTAGTTTTGATCTTATGTATTTATTTGTTTCTTTTTAAAAAAATAATTTTACTTAAATCAATCACTCGGTCCATATGAAAATTTTTGTACTTTAGTTTTGATTTTGACGTGTGCACTGATACCGAAATTTTCATTCCTCAAAATGATTTATTTTTTCGAGGTGATTATTCCTCAAATAATACTTAAAAACCTAATAAAATTATTAGGCAATACTCCCAGAATTTCTGTCTACTCCAATTATATTGCAAAATAAATATTAAACTATAGGTTGAAATTCTAATGGTTTTTTTTTTTTTTTTTGTATTAGTATAGTTGTTATATTATTTTTAATTTTGTAGTAGTTTCTAAAATTGTTGTCAACCCCAAATTCTGTCCTCCGTTTACTTATTATTATAATTATTATTATTATTTCTTTTATTTTTTATTTCAAGCTCATCTTATCTCACCTCCTCTCTTTTTTTGAAAGATTAAATTTGGGCCATTCATCTTTATGGAAGAATTTTTTTTTTTTCATTTTCTTTATTTATCCTATATCTACTAAGGAAGTTGAATAAATAATTCTTTTAGTTTTTTTTGTGTATTATTTTTTTATAGAAGATAAGGGTGTGAAAATTTTGTTGATGTAAGGAGTCAATATTTTCAAATAAATTTGTATTAAGAATTATCTTTATTAAACAAACTCAGTCTCTTTCTTTCTTTTCAAATAACCTTTTTGGTAAAAATTCACATCATAATAAGAATTAATTTGACTTATTTTTGCAAATAAAGTTGTAGACTCTTTATCAAATAGGTAAACAAAATCCTCTGTTCTAAAACAAATCAAATTATATATATTTTTTAGTAAATTTGGGTTGCATTTTATTTATTTATTTATATCCTTAGTTTGAATAATTAATTTTGTATGATTTCAAATAATGTTCTGTAAAAAAATGAAACATATGAATAAGCAGCATCAAAGATCAATAAGCTAAAATAAGTAATTTTTTGCTGCAAGATTGTATTTTTAATAGATTTTTTTTTGTAAAATAAATGCAAATAAGTTTTGTTGAAAATAAAATTGAACTTTTAATATGTAAATAAGTTTAATTCATTGATTCAAGTTTTCTTTCTAAAATCAATCAAAATTCTTTGAAATAAATCGTTTTTTTAAAAATTAATGAAAAAGTTTTTTGTTAATTCATTTTTATATGTCAATTTGCATCATTTACTTTCCATTTTTGTAGTTTATTTTTTACCATTTTTTTAATAAATCAATTTCTAATTCTTTTGATCGGGTATTTATAATTAATTAATTAATTGTTATTCTTTGTATTCATAATTAATTAATTAATTATCACAATTTCCTAAACTTATTTAATAGAGACCATTTATATACGGGCATGGAAGGGTGCTATGACTCACTGTCATACCATCCCCATAGGCAACTTGTCTCAGGTTTGGACTTGATCTTTTGTAAACATGTCTTTTCCTAGAAAATAGAGTTTTTGTTTCTTATTTTATTTTCATTTTAAAAGCACGATAATAAGTGGCATTTCTAGTCTTTTAAAATATTTTCTTAATAAAAGCCGTTATCAGGTGGAGACATAGCGTTAAAAATCTGTACACAATTATACTCTTTATTCATTCATTTTGTTTTTACCTGTATCTTTGAAAAAATAAAAATTTAGTACACATTATTCAAATTGAATTTGATTTATTGGTTCTCTAAATTTATAATTTCTAATTGTTTTAAAAGTTTATTGCTAATAAATGTTCATTTGTAATTGTCTTCCACGCTTATTTATTTAAAATAAACTCTTTTAAAAGTTACTCATGTTTAGATAAATATATTATTATAATGATTATTGTTAATAACATGATATTCATATTAAATCTAAGTCCTAAAAACTTGAGTTTTTAAGAGAGTTGGTTGTTTAATATGTATCAGAGCCTAGTTTGACTGGAGTCTTGAGTTCGACCACTCATTTATTGATTTGAAAGTTCATGGAGGATTTTATTTGATTTATTTGACTCTCCCATGTGCGGGTATGAAGTGCGTATGAGGAAAGAGTGTTAAAGGCAGCCCAGTATTTATAGTTAGTCGTTTAACAATTATTGTTTGGTGGTGGTTATGTCTGAAAGTGCTATCTGCATAAATCAATGTAGCACCGCTATAGCCCGTTATGAAATACCACAGGCGTGATGCCTCGAACCTCGGAACTGGCATCGATGAACCCTCGGAACACTACCGACTAATATCGAAATTAAATTGAAAACGCGGCGGGATCTATATCGCGTAATATATACTGGGCGCGCCGGTTTTTCAAATGCTTCGGTGATGGAACACCGGAACGACACCTCATCGCCATGTACTAAGTCAAGCGCTAACTATATACCGAATGTGCAGAGGCGACTATTTATATAAATATATCTTAGATCCCCAACCAAATTGCCGACCGGGCAATATAGGTAGTCATAATATCCCCATATATGCCATACACAATCAGAAATACATTTATTGCGAGAGTTTGGCATCTTGTCGGGGTTTGCTAAACCAGGCCAAACTGTTTCTTAAATACTGAAATCGAAATTTTCTACTGAGTATAACAAGTGGGAGGTAAAAAAAATGCTTTATTAATTACTTTATATTTTCAAAGCACTTTACAAACTTGTAATTTAAACACTTTCGTTTTAGAAAATGATTTTAAGTACTCACCTTTTTCTCGACTAATTTCTTTGAATCTTATCGAAACCTTTCTAGATTATGCGTCGTATGCTCCAATCGCCTACACAATTCATACAAATTACAGAAAATGCATAGGTTAGTTTTATATAAAGCATCTGCTTGAGAACATGAAAGCGTATATTGAGCAACCGATTCTAACGAAAGCTTTACGTCTTTAAAGATAAATTCGATAAGGACATCGATAATATGATGTGAAATTGACCAAATACTATTCGCTATTTACTATACACTATGCACTATGCACTATTCATACATATTTATACGTATTCATACGTATTTAATATTTTATACATATTCATACGTATTCACTATTTCAAGTAGAAATCCAGAGAAATCATTGATTTAATACGTGATAACTTCTCGTCGGCGTAGAGTAACTTTAATTTTTTTTAAGAAAATTTTGGCCAGTTAAGCGTCGTAAATGCGAGAAAAGCAAAAATTATGATTACAGAATTTTTACTTGAATTCCTCAATGATAAAATCTGTGTTTTCAATTGCAGCATGGCTGCTCGTCGCATAAACGCTTCAGTTAACTGTTGGTAAATCCTGCGATCGATTTAGTAAATCACGAAAAAAATCGAATAAAGAAAAAGCAAAAATTACGCCTATCTTCACGTCGTCCACTCTCCCCATCTATCTCCTTCCACCTTTCAGCGTTTGTTTGTTTTAGAACAAGACCCGCATGCCACTTTTCTTTCTTCTCGATCGAACGATGCCGAAATGATTTATTTTATCAGATTTGATTCATTTATCGTAATTGAATATTAACAAATATTTTCGTTTCGAGATTTTAAGAGAGAAATCGCGTTTTCGGGTTTATTTCTGCGTCGATCCAACAGAAGTCGTAAATATTCGGTATCTCGGAATTCAGCGAAACTTTTCTGAATTAAACAGATTCGCAGGAATGACGCGTGATCCGTTTAGTAAATTCGGGATCGAAATTTCGAGCTTCGCGGTGACACGATAGTTTATTAGTATTATTATCTTTTGAAATTAATGATTGTCTTTCGCATAAGCTCGCGGTGTATAAGTCTGAGATTGTTGAAAACTTTTCTGATTTATCATGCTCTTTCTTGAAAAATGTCTGATGGCGTTTGGTGCGCATGTGTAGAAATTTGGTAACTTGGCCGTAAGTCGAGATTTGAGCATTTATTGAGGCATTGAATTTATATTGACTCGAGCGAACTGACTTTTGAAAGAGTTTATAAATCGAGGCTCAAGCATGGCTTGATTTAAAAAAAAATCTTGGCTTGAGCTCATTGGGCTCGTTTTCCATGAACGACTCAGGCTTAACCTCGGGCTCAAGCCAGATCCGACATGCGAGTTTGTATTGCGATCGATCTATCAGCTGATTATATGCTTTAACACATGTGTGATATGCATACCTTAATCAAGAATAAATTTCACCAGTGGGATCGTGCATTGCCTCAAATCTCCTGCAGTGTAGACCTGTCTGTGACACGACCTCTATAGATTTTCGACTAATACCTGCCAGCGTGTTCCTTGTACACCGGGATCGACCGATCGTGCCAGGTGGGTCTTGACATCCATAATCCTTCCCTGACGTCCCATTAGCGAGTCGGCGCCTCATAACGACCGTGAGGATTCACGTAGCACAGCATCCATATCGGTACGGATCTGGAAGCGAGGATCCGTACATCGATATCAGGGACACATGGCCGGGGCATTTCACTCCGGCGCACTGAGTGCGGATGCGCCGGTGAAGACCGGATCCTGTAGGTACGAGCGAAGTGGCGGAAGCCTCGTTCGGTGACGGTTGGGTCGGGGGCGGTAGAGGCACTGAGCCGAGCGTCAGCCAGTGAGGCCGGATTTATCAAGCTGGTCTGGGCTCAAGCTTCGGCTCGTTTAGCTCATGGCTGGCAGTGAACTTTTTAGCGAGCGGCGAGCCCGAGTAGCTTGGCTCGTTACCAGCCCTACACATATGCGCCCTCTGATTCACATGTCTTGTGCACCTCATCGGGGCGGGAGTATTCTAAAGCCGATAAATCTCAGTGAATCTTGAAGAAAATTGGAAGCTACCGCTCCTCTTTCTTCTTCTTTATTTTCTTTTCCTTCTTTTTCTTTCCCTCATTTTCCTCTCCCCATCAATTTGATTCAACATAATTCCAAGTGAAGTCTCACTCCTTCTGCATGTCCCTTCCTCCTTGTCTTTCTTTCTCTCACCTTATCCGTATACCGCTATCAAAGAAACTGGATTTCTTTCTAGGGTGTGACCACATGACTCAGTGGATGCCTTAAACTCCACTTTGTTTAGCTTATCTGCATTTGACACGTAAACTTTTAAATGAATCGTTCAACCAAGTGTCATATGTTACTTTATACACAGTGCCTCCCGAAAAACATAAAATTTCGACTATCTTGGAATCTGATGAAATTATCGGGGTAACTAGATTTTAGGTAGAGCGATCTAACGGTAAAGTCTATTTCGTCATCCGAAATCTAAAAAAAAATCTAGGTTTTCAACCGAAATTACCGTTTTACCATTTTTCAGAAAAATTGAATTTTTTCCGGGTTTTACTATGCACCTAAATAACATCTACCAAACAAGGTCTTATGCACTCCATGTTTGTTTCTCAATAAAATACAAGTTTAATCACCACATTATCAATAAAACACACTAATAAAGCAGGCAATTCTAAATTTTCAACACAAAAACATAAAAAGGTAGAGGTTACACTGGTTGGCAAATTCGAATGGGTTCTAGAAGCAAATTATGGAGCAAAAAGGTTGATTTCCAAGCCTATTAGTGGCGACAAAGGAGGCCGAGTTAATCGCGGAGAAGCGAATGGGAGAAAGGGGAAATGGGAAGGAAGAAAGTGCGAGAGATTATTAATCACGACAATGTTGTTGTCCGCCCAGCGGCAAATATATACTAAGGTGAGGCTGGCATCCATAGCCCGGTGACAGGTGAAGCTTCAAAAAATTAAGTAATTAATGCATGACGGCGGCAATTGCTATATCCCACATGACCCAAACGTACTACTTTGGGCAATACTTTCAAACTAAAACTAATTTTGTAATTTTTTTATAACCCTTATTTTAATCCAAAACTCACGAAAAATGGTATGGTACACCGTCAATAACACACACTTCAATCCCCGTCTCGAAACCACCGAAGCCAATATGGAGTTGGAGGATCGCTCCTTTATGAATGCCAATGGCTGTAAGAACATAAGATTATAAAAATCCACATCACCTCGTAAATACAATCTCTATTTATAAATTAGGTCCTTTCTACAATCAAATACCAATCAAGATGTAATTAGTTTAAAGGTCTCGAGTTGAGCTCTTTAGTTATGGTAATGTTATGTGGTAGACCTTCATTTGTCTTATAATCCTTCTTGACTCGTATGAGTTAGTTTTATGTGTGATATGATTTAAAACATTACAATTTATGCACAACCCACTCAAAACACCTCATAGTTTAACAAAAAAGACAAACATAAAATTTAAAAATTAAGTAAATACTATAAATCAAATTAGGAAACAAAAAAGTATTCTACTCCCAACTTTTTGTTTTAGAAATTTAAAAAATTACCAATAAAAATCAAACTTATTCTAAATTTTACATTTCGTCAAATTGATCTAAGTTCACTTTTTAGGAAAAATAATATTGATTCAAGCTTATAATATCGACATATCGAATACACATTGGTAAAAATAATAAAATTTGAAAGCATGATATTCGGATTAACTCTTATAATAAATCGATATAAAGCTACAATTTGATTGACTAGAATATCTACGACTCTAGTTTCTTCCAATATACAATGACTATAATCGATATCTTTGATTGGTCGGTCGATTCTGCTTTTATTTGAATGGTACTGCACAAAATAAAGCGTTGCGACAAGGCAATAGCGTCTGTCAAATGCAATGACGTGGCGGAAAATGTCGCAATATGACGACCAAAAAAAAAAAAAAAGGTGTTGTAACAAGATTATAGGTACCATGGGCTTTGGCCCAGCCCCCTCGACCATGGCCTCAGCCAATTTGGAGCCAGCGATACAATAAACCCAATCTACAGACTGATCATCTTCATTTACAAGCGGGCCTGATCATTTTTCATTTACAAGCCAATTTAAATATAATTCCCCAATCGGCGAATTAATATCTGAATTATAATCTTTCGTGGCCATTTATCATCTTTAAGAAAACAGTAAGAATTTGTGATAGCCAACGAGCGTGTCAGTGTGGTCACACACATAACCACCCGCCAAACGGTCGAGCACTTCTTGGGCGGAAGATGTGGGCTGCTATCTAAAGGAAGAACATCATCATAATCTTGTGAACGATCATACCTTCTCCTTCAATTTCGAAAAGGAGATAAATACACTTCTGTGAAAAAGGGACCACCCCTCCTCCGTAAGGAAGGGAATGGCCTTTACGAGGAAGATCTGACGTGCTTTATGGAAAAAGATTGATCATTTCATTCTTTAAATTCCTAGATCTGACTTAGGCATTTGGAGCGGCGAGCGCACCATCGCCGTTTTCTTGTTTGTTTTGACAGTCGTGTTAATTGATTGATGCTCCGTGATCGGTGACTAAGAAAGATTCGAGAAGCTACAAAGATGACAAGCGCATAAATGTGAAGTCGTGATAAACCGTAACAGTAATATGACGATGACAATACAAAAAAAAAAGTAACTAAATATTTATGGAATAATAACTTTATTAAGATATAAAACTAAAAAGAGAGTACATGAGTGATTTCAAGCCAAAAAATGGTGAAAATCAACCCTAAAGAAAACGGTGGATTATATAAGAAATAAGAAAATGTATCAACCCCCTAGCAGTGAATGGCTATGAAATAAGAAAAGTATCAACCCCTACTTGAAACAAGTGGCTATAGAAAGAGAAAAAAAGTTAAGAAAATAAGGCTGATAAGATTCCTCTAAACAGTCACTAATAAAAAAAAATGCATATCTTACACACTAGAGGTAATGTTAGTTAAAAAGAAAAAAAAAACTTAGATGTATAGGTAGTTAGAATGCAGCTCAATAAACCTAAATTGTTAATTAGGTCTCATTTAGCACCATTTTCTTTTTCAAAAAAAAAAAATTGATAGGTTCCGAAGTGAGGTGGGGTTTGACTTTTTAGCATTTGTTGAAAATAAATTATTTTTGACATTCAATATATTTGTTTTTTAATATTTTTCAGGATTTATTGTTGATTTTTTTTTTGAAAATTTTGGTTGATTAGAAAAAAAAAATTGGGTTATAAACTTTTTCTTAATTATTTTTTGAATTTTTTTTCTATTAAAAAAACTAGATATTTAAATATGAAAAAATTAGATGTTTTATAATTCAATTAAAACTCATGATTAGTTTCATATTAATTAAGGATCTATTGGGGTTGCGGTCAAAAGCTGCGTTAGATAATAAAGCGCTGTTTAAAGTCTAAACAACGGTTTTAGGATGCTGGATGTTTAAAATACATGGTGATCGATCGCGATTTGATTTTTAAAGCTGATTTTATAAAAGCAGGGTAAGACTTGTTTCCAGCGACAAAAAAATTGGCAAGTGCGTGTCCATGATTTTTTATTTTCTTTGGACAAAAATAATCCCAAATAACTTTTATATTTACAATGAACAAAATATAAAAATAAAACGATTTTCACGTATCCTCACCCATTCACCGTTCTACTTAAAACTTATAATACTCTTATTATTCTTCAAGGAATTTCCATCTCTAATATTTGGTGTACGGTTGCAAAGCTTAAAATTATTTGTTTTTATTATAATTGCAAATATCAGAATGTTAAATTAACAATTTTTATGTTTTTAATTATTTCATATTGAATATTATAATGAATTTTTTTGGTATCACTATTATTTTTATTATCATTGTTGTGTTAACAACATTAGTTTAAAATTATTAACATTAACATCAAAAGGAAAAATACATGTATGAATAACTATCCTTTTGGTAATTTATATTTGAATCACACTTTTAATCACAGTTACAAATATGTAAAGAATTTAAATTCTACATCATGATAACTTTAATCCCAAAAAACGTGTCTCATTGTTTGTAAAACGTAGTTTTATAATCACAGTTTATAAAACGCACGTTTCTAAATCGTATTTTTTTTCACCGCAATTCCAAACAGAGCCCAAATAAAAGCATATATATTTTAAAATTTATTATCTAAAAATTTAGATAAAAAATAAAAGATTGATTTTTTTAGACTAAACAAACAATTAATTTTTTTTGAAAGGACAATAATTACCGACCAATCATGTGTGACCCGTCCACGATCTATCGAGATTTGTGAATTGTGTGCATGCCAAGGAAAGCGTTGTCCCGTTTCAGGAAACAATAATTATAAAACGGTTATAGAGATTAGAGAGAGAAAACAAACAAATAAAAAGAAGGAAATATTTTCAAACTGAATTTGATTTCAAGTTAATTTTACATTTAAATTAATATTATAGGTATCATTTATTTGGAAATTTGTGTTTATGGACTTGCATTTTTTAAATTCAACAGTTCAAGTGACTGAATCACTCTGTCCCTGTATTGATTTTTTATATCCTAATCTGTTCACCGCAATACATCTAATAACATAATATTACTTTATTAGAATTCTCCTATTAGTCCTATAAGGTTTGCTTTACCCTTTTCACATAAACTAACATTTAAAGAGGAATTATGATTCTTTCCTTCATAATCTAATATCTATCACAATCATGTTTCTTTTCTTTCTTTCTTTTTTAATCCAGTGTTATAAAATGTAAACCTAGACATACACTATAAATTTAGTATTTCCCTGAATTTTTTGTCTTATTATATTACTTTTAAAATTTTATTTTTAACTTAGGTTTACCATTTAAATTATATAACAATAAATATAAAGTTAATTATTTCAATTAAAATTTGGAGTAAAAAGTGTTTCCTAAAAGGGTTTGTTTGTTTGTTTAGTTTTTTTCTTTAGTTGAATCTTTATATAATAATAGAAAATAAGTTAAATAAATTTCAAATAATTTATAAAACAATTTTATTTTTTATTTTTCTTTCAACATCTCTTGTATTTATCCTCAATTTTTTGAATCATGGCAAACTATAAATAACAATGGATAAAATATAAAATGTAATATATACTTGTAGCAAGTCCAAATAAGTATAATTTATCCATTTTACGACATTTATGTCAAACAAATGATTCAAAAAAGTTTGACTAAAAAAATCATGAACCTTCAGCTATTCACTCTTCAGAACATTCAAAATTAATTGATATTCATGTAACTTGAGGAAATAATATTTTCAAAAAAATCAGAATTCAGCTAATAGAAAACAATATCCTTAAAAATCAAAATTCAGCAATATTCAACTAATAGAAAATATATCATAAAATGTCGAAAATTGACAATTGGAAAGAATAATATCTACTCACAGCAGGACAAGGTCGAGATATTGAAATACTTCGATCTTTTAAGTCATAAATATAAAGACATGTCAATTCAGAAAAGTAGATAGAGTTACTCTTGATTCCACTTTTGCTCCCATCCTCGATAATGAAACAACACTTGTCATACTCATTGTCTGAAGATAAAAATATTGTTCGATTGTCGATGTTGTTCACTTCTTCCCATGTCCTTTTCGTAAAATCAGCTCGAAAAATTTGAAAATCTAAAACTCTACCATTTAGTGAATAAGTTTGAAGCAGCTTCTAGTAATTTCATTACATGTTATGATATATAAGTTTTAAAAGGCAAAAGTGTAAATCTGTGTTGTAAGAGACTCTCTTTGATGATAGAGGATTCTCAAGCCGGTGGAAATAAGGTTTTGATCATAAATCTTTAAGCTTCGCCATGATGGGTTAGTATACATATCTTCCATGAAGAACTGTACACCTATCGTCTTATTTCATCTTCCAATTCAATATAATATTCCACAAATGTCTCTACTTGACCATACCAAATTAGAAAAAGATTATCCTCGCTAATAAAGAAAAAGATACGATCAGGATTGTCTGGAGGACACCATGGGATATATGATTTTATCCTCAAACTTGTTTGTGGGAGTTGAATCTTCTCCATTGAATGAGGATTTATGAAAGAATAAATGTGTGTGTCTAAATCTTTGAGCAACAACCATCCGTAACACGAATAACATATGCGTTTATTTCGTAACTCGGGAATTATTTTTACATAATAACGGCTTTCAGGGACACTATAGAAGGTTTGTCTTTGTTTATGTTTCCCATGGCAAAAAATAAGCCAAGGATGTGATTGAGGAGTCAGAGGAGGTTTCAAATAATTCAGTTGCAAATTCTTATTATTGGTCTCTCCCATCCTGAAAAACAATTAAAATAATAATTATGATAATAAATAAGGTATGGACATTTGTTATGGAAAAAATAAAAAAACCTTTGTATAATAAGTTTTAACTATATATATAAAAGTAATATGCAAAGTGAACTGAATTTAAAAAGTACTAAAATATAATAGATGTTCTCCTAAGTAAACTCCAATCTTAATGTGAATTTTTAATACATCATATTATATTTGTTTTTCATAAAACAATGAAGATTTTTATCAAAATGTTATACTTTCTAATAGAAGAAAAAAGACCGATACTAGATTGATGCTTCCTAAAATCTCATAACATGATAATAAAAACATATCATCAACTATGATCATACGTTGAAACCTTGAAATAGAAGGTTGTTAGTAGATTGTATGTAAATGTATATCAAAATAATAAATTAATCTAGTTGATTCGATCAAAATAATATGAATTATCGTTTAGATTAATCACTCATTAATGACTTGACCATTCTAATTTTAATTGGCTAATTCTATATATTTTCCACATTCACATAAGTGCTTCTATATTTTTGCTTCATGAAGATGATAATTTTTGGGCTTTTCTAATAATATTAAGTATTATTCCTATTTTGAATTTTTAGTTAGAGTTTCAATCGTTAAAAGACCAAAGAAACGAACCAATTGACAAAACTTGGTTAAGAGCCAAAGGAAGGTTATATAAACTATATAAGTGAAAGAGAAAAAAATTGAATTAATTCCTCTCTTGAATTACACTCCGATTTTCAAATACAAAAGCACTAAAGTTGAAGGATTGCATAAAAATGCGATTACCCTCAAGAACTATCAATATGGATATAATATTTTAAAAAGCAATAAAATTTAGAGACAAAAAAAGGAATGGAAGGAAAGAAGTGAGAAACTGACCTTTCACGAAAAATAATAAGAAGGGATGTGTTGAAGGAACGAATGAGCGATATGATTATTTTCTTAGTCGATATTTAAGATGGATCCTATGTATATTTATAGAATGTAAATTCATGCCTTTTAAACTACCTTTTATATGTTTGTTTCTAACTCAAAAATAAAATAAAATTGTAAGGAAAAAACAATATAATGAGTTTGTTCCCCTTAAGAGTTTGTTTTGTTTTTGGTTTTGGTTCCTTTTTTAAATAGAAAACAAACATGTAGATCTTCCTTTATAACTATTTATTCCATTTAAATAGTAATTAAATATTTCTTTCTTTTTTTTGTGCGTGTTTTAGTTTGATCTTATATATTTATTTGTTTCTTTTTAAAAAAATAATTTTACTTAAATCAATCATAGTCCCATATGAAAATTTTTTTTATTTTTAGTTTTGATTTTTGACATGTGCACTGATACAGAATTTTCCATTCCTCATTAATTTATTTTCAAAAGAGGTGATTATTCCTCAAATAATGCTTAAAACCTAATAATTAAACCAAAATAATCTACTCCCAAATTTACCATCTACTCCCAATTATGTTGCAAAATAAATATTAAACTATAGGTTGAATTCTAATGGTTTTTCTAAAAAAAAAAAAAAAAAAAAAAAAAAAAAAAAAAAAAAAAAAAAAAAAAAAAAAAAATTTTTTTTTTTTTTTTATGTTGTATAGTTGACATATTATTTTTTTAATTTTTGTAAGTAAGTTTCCCAAAATTGTTGTCTATTTAAATTCTGTCACTCGTTTACTTGTGTATAATTATTATTATTATTTCTTTTATTTTTTATTTCAAGCTTATCTTATCTCACCTCCTCTCTTTTTTTGAAAGATTAAATTTGGGCCATTCTCTTTTTTTATTTTTTATTTTTTTCTTATTCTTTTTATTTTTCTCGTAAAAAAACCAAGTCTTCTTTATCTGAATTCAAACCGCCTGAATGGAACAGTGAAACTCCACATGTTATCAAATCTCAAGCTAAAAATATTTATATTATATATTAACTTAAATTGTATTTTAAAATTTAAAAATAATCATAAATCTCATATTTAAAAATATAAATATCATTCTTCCATTTAAATAAATAATTTTAGATATAAATATATTTATAATATTATTTTAAAAACACAAAAACTCTTACAAACGTATAATTTTATAAATATATTATATTTATTTTCATTTGACAAATAAATCATATATTTTAAAATAAATTCTTTATCTCTCCTCATACACGCCACCTTTCTCTTTCCTTTCCTTTTCCCTTTTTCCCTTTTCCTCTTGGCTCCAAACATACCCCCTTGTAGTGCGCTCCCCCATCCTTCTTCAACTTCTTCTGTTATAAACTTTTCGGCCCTCTTTGTCCCCCTCCCGGCTGAGCAACCTACTCTCTCTGCAGAGATTCAGTCAAAATCCTCTCCCGGTTTCTCTATGAGATAAACCCAAATTCAGGTTTGTTTTTTCTTTTGAGAGGAATTTCTGGTTCATCGGAACAAAGTTTTGCATTTTTTGTTGTGATATGAAAGATTGGATGGAGATTCTCTCGAAATCACAAAGGAATCGCAATTTTGACCAGTTAGCTTTCGAAGCTCAAAGCCTATTCATCCGATATTACTGGTTTATTGGTGTTGAGTATCATATGATTTATATTTGGTATCAAACTCAGGCGGTGAGCTTCGGGGCGAGACGAATCAGCCAGTGTACCCGATTTTCAGACAGTGGTAACTGAGGTCCCCGATTGAGGAGGCAACACTTGATGAGAACACACCCCAGGCTCCACCAGAGGGGTTGTTGGAGGAGAGCTATATAAACTCGGGCAGCGCCATTGGAGAAGTCACCTGGGAGACACCGATCATCCTCACCACCTTGGAAGGGGACTCCACACAAAGACGGGATCAATCACTCCCTTGTATATCGCTGCAAAAGACAGTATGGATGAAAACACTAAGTGAAGAAGAAGAAAGAAGGTGCAAAAACATCAACTCCTGCCTTCTCACCAATTTGAAGGGGAGTCGTTGGACCTCGGGGAAGGAGCAGAGGCCTTAAGCACGAACGGAAGGGGAAACACCGAGCTCCAAAATCCCTTGTGGGTTGAGCTCGCACTGCCTCCAACTTAATTCCGCTCTTAATCCTTAGTAAGCACGTACGGGACAACCTGCAAGGAGTATGGTAAGTAAACAACCTACAAGGAATGGGTCAAGAGAGGGGTAAGTATACGGGGCATACCAATTTTCTTTGGAGCAATCCACCACCAAGGATGGTACCCAATGCTCTATTAAGGTCTGAAGCCCACTCACCACCAACGAAGAAGAAATGAGACTTAATTCCAACTGTGGCAGTTGGAAGATAATCCGGTAATCAACTTGCCTCCCCTTGGAGTAAAATAGAACCTGCTGATTAAGTTGGCAGAGTCTCATGAGATAATAAGCAACGTCAAATGGTTGTTGGAGAAGCATCATCATGGTGTACTCCTCCTCCTGGATTCTAGAAAGGCTAAGCTAGCAAAGTTTTAACCATTGGGGAGCCAGCTGCCAGGTGTCAGAGAAAAGTAATTCAAGACGTCACAAACAGAATGAGGTATGGGGAATCTGAGCCCGGCCTCAAGCATCTCCTCATAAATAACAATATCACCAGAGGAATCGTCGCTAGCAGACTCACCCGTCTAATTAGCCCGGCGGCACAACACAATTGGAGGAATATGATAAACATAAATAATTCTCAAAATATCATCACTATTGAGGGAACTAGAAAGGCAACTTACTTTTAGTATCTGCCTCGTCAGGACATAGTTTGCCTTTGCTCCTTTTCTGAGTGATGCGAGGTTGCCGAGAATTGTCTGACCCACTGATTGGGTGGTCTTGAGGAACTTGAGATTGAGAAACCAAAACTTCCCCTTCACTTGGCCACTCATAGCATCTTCAACGGTGAGCAAAAATCGGAATATTTAAAGCTATTTTTTCTTAACTTTAAAGTCGTTTTGAATTTAGTAAAGTTTTAGTTAAAATATTTAAGGTAATAAGCGTCTAAGTTTATCATGCTAGTATTTTTAATTTTTCACATTTTTATTTAAATAATTATACTCTTATCACAACCCGTTAAATACAACATATATATTCAATGACATAATTTTATTTAAAATATAGTATAAATATATAATGTCTTTAAATTCTTATTTAAAATAAATATAAATATTTAATTTTAAAAAATAAGTATAATTTTAATTAAAATAAAAAGAAAATAAATATTTAATTAATAATTTTAGTAGTTGAAAGATTTTAGAAGTTACTAAATATATTTATAGGAAGGAAAGAAACTTGGCAAAGAATTAGGGTTGGAGGGTAGAATGAGTAATCTAGGTTCTTTGGAGGCCAAAGCGATGTCGTTTTAGCCTTTGTTTGTAAAACAACGATAAGTTTTGTCTGACCATTTTAAAAAAATTTAGTAGATGGCGGCGTCGTTTCGAGATTCAGTCAAGCGGCGTCGATTTTGAATCAATAATCATATTTCAAAATGATGTTTTTGGGCTGGGCGGCTTGACGTGTTTAACATGTGTAGTTTAAAAAAGCGATGGCCGTTTTTCGTTTCTCTGACGACAAAAGCGATGGTTCGCGATAAAAACTGAAATTAAAATGCCTGGTTATGGCGATGTTCGGCATAAAACCAAAAATAGAAGGAGGAAAGAAGAAAGAGAGGAAGAAGAGAGGGAGGGAGGAAGAAGTGTACGGCGACGGGGAGGAAGAAGAGAAGCGAACTACGGTCGCGGAAGTCGGTGGTCACCACGATTTCTAGTCGGCTCGGCGTCTTACTTTCATTGCTGACTTTGAGATGAGGGTAAATCTCGAATCGCAGCACCAATCAGCATTATATTATTCTACCAGTTTCTCTTAAAAGTCTAAATCGACCTCTGTTCTGGTTATATGTATTGTTTGTGATTTGAATATGAAAATCATAGAGTATTACCTTTGTTTGGTTGTTTCTTTTAGGTTTCAGTTTTTTGTTACGAACTCAAGATTCCATTCTTGAATTTTGAACTAGCGGTCGTATTGTTGAGGCGAAATGGAAATTTCCTTATTCAATCAATGTGTTGATGACGATGGTATATTTGCAATTTAGCTCATCCTTGTTCATTAACATACGCTCCCAGATATTGCTCTTGCTAAAAGCCAGTTTTCAATTTTATATCTATATTTAATTTTTTTCTCCACTTCTAAAGTTGCTCAATGTCCGGCATTTAGAGGAGCAACAGACCCCCCCTTTGCTCACCAAAGTGGGGTAGCCCAGCACTTGTAAAGGTTCCAAACCCCCTTTGCTTAACCAAGTGGACAACCCGGCACCTCTGAAGTTTCAAAAACCGGCTCAATAACTTGGGGTGTCGAAGCTGTTGGGTTGGGTTAAGCGATTCTGGAGTTAAACGGGTGGCGGGTGAAAAACGTATAAGAGACGGCGACCGTTTATTAAACGTGTTAAGCGGGTTAGCGTTTATCACCGGCACCGTTAGGTGCTTTGACCATTTGTCAGCCGATTAATCGGTGTCGGTTAATCGATAATAGTATTGAATTTACAGCGAGCCACAATCGCGCCGTGGTAAATGGCGTGGAAAAGCGATTAAACGGGTAAATGAGTTATAAATGAGGTTAACGTGTCTCACGGCTGCGGCCGTTGTCGCGTCGCAGGTTGACTGTTTAACCCAGCACTGTTGTTTAGATTACCATTTAGCCGTTTAATCGGCCGGTTAATCGCGTGTTGAATTTTGAGCTCGCTGCTCGCCCAAAATGGATAAACCAACGTCCGTAGAACTGCGACCCCTCCTGCTCTTAAGAGTCAAAACAACGCGAGAAACAATCCCTCACTCTACTTGCCCGAACTGCTGTACTGGTAACCATCATTCCCCATGGCCCCATTGCGCAGACAGCGCACTTAGAAAGCAAATCAGGCTTGGATGGCGTCGATCTGCTCTGAATCAGTGCCCAAAGCGGTCAGATCCACAGTGTCCTCAGCGCTTAAGCAGCCCCCTGCACCTGTTCGCCCTTCCTCCATGGCGCCAGCTTGCCCGAAGTCACCAGGATCCAGCCCCCTCGCGCTTGGTTTCACATGGACAGCGGAGGCAGCAAAATCAGGCGGCCCAAGCGGCGCGCCAACAACATCAGCCCCCAGCGGGGTTTCCATCTCCTTTTCACCAAAAAATCCTTCAATGGGCATTGCTATAGGATGAAGGGACAATAAGCTCACCTCTTAATTATCAATGAATTTCAAGGAAGACACTTTCTTTTACTCTCCCAAGTTTCTATAGGACAAGTAGGATTTGGGTTCTCAAGGTTTTCAAGAATAGGTTCTCAATCTCAAGATAAAGGAAATGGGTGGGAAGACTCTATTTATATCCTAGGGTTTTTTAAGAGGAAAAAGCCCCAAATTGAAAACTCAAGAGACCCTCTTGAAAATTCAAGTGCAAATGGAAGAGGCTTGAGGTGTGTTGGGTAGGCGAAAACCATCAAAATAGAGAGGGCCTTGATGTCACGATCACGAAAATGTGTTTAGATCATAGCCCTAGCGAGGCGGTCGATCTCAAGTCGAGCAACATGGACTTGGCGGGAAAGAGGAGTCTTCATAAGCCATAATTCAAATTCAACTAAATGCCCCCTCCTCCAAGTTTCCTCGGACACAGAGCATTAGGGGGCAAATGATGGGTCAAGCCCAAAAGGCCTAAATACAATTGAAACTTGATTACTTTTAAATAAGTGGTGTGGAGGTCAGAATGGACTAGGTCAAAGCCCGATTAAAACTCTTGACTTTTGCATCTGAGAGCGCGAAACCTTACCGCCATCTTGAAAGAATTGACCCTCTCCTCTCATCCTTGTCGAGTCTGCGTGAAAAAACCACCAGCTAAATACCTTTTGAAATATCATGTGATTTTAAGAACATATTTAGGGTATAAAAATAGAGGATAAAATTGTATTAAGTTCGAAAAAAATGACATTTTTTATGAAAAATGGCAAAACGATAATTTTGTAAACTGAAAAATTACAGAAAATTTAAGATCTCGAATAATGAAGCCGGACATCGCGGTTGGAGTCGTCTTTGCGAAATCGCTCTACTGTCAATTTCATCATATTAGAAAGCGTCGAATTTTCACGAATTCGAGGCAACGAGCGTCGGGTGAACCCTAAAAACGGGATTTTGAGAAAAATCTCAAAAATTGACAATAGTTAAATAATGTCCATTTAAGATTATTGAATTAGGCAAAGGTGAAATAAATTGTTCAAGGGGTTAAACGAATTTGAGATGGACAAAGAGAGGGACATGTGAGCCCCACCATAAGCTTAATATATAATATATATATATATTAAGGTTTATTTTATGGCTGGGACAGTGGCCGAGCATAGAGATGAGCGTGAGAGAGTTTTATTTTATTGTTTTTATGTTCTTCTCTTTTTTATACACGGAGTTTTGATCGTCGGAATTCGTTGGGCCAAGAACGAAAGTTAAATGCTGATAAACGGAGCTACGGCATTAGTGCAAAAAACGGATTTCATAAGATTGATGAAGTTCGGAAAATGAGTTTGATTATTTTACCGAATCGCGCTGGCGATTACGGCGGTTAGGGTGGTCGGACTAAGAGACAAAGTTAATTCATAGCGTAGTATTCACTGGCGTGCGATCTCAAAATCTTGGAGTTTCGTCAAACTCCGCGAGGTAAGAAATTTTCCCTACTTGGAATATTTTTAGCCTAAAAGTCATATAATGGTATAGGTTGTTTTGGGGCAGAAATAGGCCGTGTGATTTAGTCCCAAGATTTTGGGACTGAATATTGAATATTGGGCCAGATTTCGTGCGATCTGAAGCTGTGATAAGGATAAATTAGATAAGAATAGAATATATATGAATATATGATATTATATGAATAGATGAATAATATGAATATAGGAATATATGAAATGAATATATGATAGAAATACATAAGATTATGAAGTATACGATTAGACAACACATACTAGAAATGCACAAATGATAGGAAAATAGTTACATGTATAGAAAGTATGGAATTAGTATGGTTTTGGGTATATGCCCAGGATTGATATGATGTAGTTTTGTGGATGGTTGTAGGATGGTTTTTTATGTCGTGTTTTTAGCGTCATTTGGTGTCGTGTTTGTGGCATGTTTTTGTGGCCTCGGTGGGAGATATTGTGGCGGTGAACAAGGGTTGTTGTTCGGGATGGTTTGGGTCGAGGTGGGCGTGTGCGGAGGCGCCAAGGAGCTCTCTGGCACGTCGGTGCGTGGAAGCCACGCTATTACGTGGCTGGGCTCAAATTTGCAACCCTCGGGTACGCAATTACATGGGTTTCCACGCAATTGCGTAGCCCTTGCATCCTCGGGTACTCTATTGCGTGGGTTTCAAAGCAATTGCGTAGCCCCTGCATAATGTCAAACCTCCAACTTCTGACGGTCATAACTCCTTCGTCCAAACTCCGTTTTGGGTGTTCTTGGACTCTATGGAAAGCCCTTTGAGTCTAGAATCCATCCATATATAGCTTGATACAATATTGAAGCATAATAGAATCCAAAAATAATAAAAACCAGTGGCTGCTTATCTTTCTTTGCAAGTGCTACAGTTGTTGATTCTTCATGGCTTGCAGTGTAAAGCTCATGCGTTGGGACTCCGTTTTGGGTGTTCTTGGACTGTGAAAGCCACTTTAAGTCACAGAATCCATCAATATATCTTGATACAATCTTGAGAACATAATAAATCAAAATAGCCAAAAACTAGTGGTTGATATTCTTCTTTGCAAGTGCTGCGAAGTTGCTAATTCTTATGCTTTGCAATTTGAATAACTCATGATTGGACTCCGTTATGGAGTATTAACTTGGATTCTATGGAAAGCACATCGAGTCTAGAATATAACCATATTCTGTTAATGGCATTTGTTACTTGCACTCTTGTATGAAAATTGAATTGTTGTACAGTGTACTAATCGGCTTGATTAAAGTTAGTGAAATATATGGTAAGAAAGGATATAGATATGAACAGAAATAGCAAACATATGTGAATTTTGATATGTAAAAAGTATAGATAAGAAAAAGTACCTCTGGTATCAAGGAAGATTCTTTGTTACTGTGCTCCTACGGGAGATAGGGCCCAGTCACGATAAAACGAGAAAAAGCGTACAAGTATAGGAATGTATAGGTATAGGTCATAAAGATATGATAGTACGATAAAGTAAATGAAGATATAAGTTAGCAAAAGATATAAGATGTTAGTAGATGGCGCGATATGAATATAAGAGTATAAAATGTGAATATGTATTGTAAGAAATATGAGAACAACAATGTCTGACTAAGAGAAATATGTGAAGATATTACAGGACAAAATAAATAATAGTGTTTATCTCATCGACATACATGATAACGATAGTTATTAATATAGATAGGATATGTCTGAGAAAGAGTAATAATAAAATTGATTGTTCACATTAGAACACGTAGAGGATAGATGGGCATGCTGATAGGGAAAAACAAGTCACGGCTTATCTTGATCAATTGTAATACAGTTTAGATAAATTATAGCGTCTTCGAGGCCCTTATAGATGGTCGTTGTCTCGTCTGATGATAACGGCTGCCTTCGGGCTCTTTATAGTTTATTTATCCACTTCTAAGGTTTATGCATGCATGAGCTTATAAAACAAATGACAAGTATATGCACATAATTCGAAAATGATAAAAGTGCATGACATGATATGAGAAGCATAGCATTGCTATGTGATGACAAGTATACAAGTACAAGAAATAAAGTGTCAATGACACGAAATGTATATGACAAATAAAGTATATGAAAAGTATATGAAATCTGATATATAAAACGATATATGAAAATCATAAGGAAGAACATGATACATGATATAGGATGAAAATATAAGGAAATTACAATATGACGTACAAGATGAAATGAAAGTATATGACAAAATATCTGAGTGCGTAAATCATGTTCTTCTTGAATGACACAAACATGACAGATTCCTCTGAATACATTTGTGAATGTCAATTCTATAGTCAAAGTAGATCATCTCAGTTAAATGTGAAATCACATTGCTCTTTGAATAACAAACATGGCCAGTTCCCTTCCCGAATCGTAAACGAATGTCAATTCTATAGTCAAAGTGAATCTATCTTTGATAAATGTGAAATCACATTGTTATTGAATGACTCAAGCCGAGGATAGAGGTTCCCTCTCGAATGCATCATGAATGTCAATTCTATAATCCCGGAGTAAAACGCAAATGCAAGTGCTTAATGATACAAGATCGTATAGAAAATATATGATAAAACAATATGTAAGAAATGAATAGTAAGCATGGGCGTGTAGCCACTACATGAAAAGGAGACATGATAGGTGCAAGGATAAGAAATGATAAATATGTAACACGATTACATAGAATGTAATAAGTCCTCCATGGCGAAAGATGAAAAGACTAGAAAGCGGGTAAGACAAATGAAATATTTGAATAAGCATGACAATCAATGTTATTAATTCGTCCATGTATATGTTTTCCTGCCCCAAGCGTAAAAAACAGCACGGCTTTAATCCGTGTAGATACGAAGCGGAAATGAAAGGATAGGACATCCACAGTCAGCAGTGGGTCATCTCGAGATGGAAGTCTTTCCATTACTGTTCAAATCTACGATTTTTAAATTTAGACAGTATATGTATAGTTTTGTAATAGTGAAATTAACTGTAATAGTATAAGTAAAGGGACTCAGAAGTATATGTGTATAAGAATATAATGGAATAATAAGCTATGATGAAACATGTATAATGTATATGTAAAAGAATTTTTGTTGTGCCGAGAATTGTGTATATGAATGAGAAGCGGATGCATGTGTCGACTCTGAGAAAGAAAAAGTTAAAGAGGTCAGTCAGTGTGACACCTAAAACGACACCATCGGGTTCCGGTGGGTTCTAGCCATAAGCCAAGTTGAGAAAGAAGTTAAGGCTAAAGCATAATAGATGCTTAGTTGTATTAAATTTAGCTGACCTAATTGGGGTGTTATGTTTGTGATGTTGGCTTGCTTTGGGGGCATCCTCTACAAGCACGCCTCTCTTGTAGCCACAGCGGCGCCCATACGGCCCGGGCAGTTTGGCGGATCCGATGAGTCAGGGATGCCGCTAAAATCACTCTCCCGATCACTCGAAGCTGGTGTCGTTGCGAAGCGGTTTAAGGTACTGGCAAGCCCGCCGTCTGTTCTCCATTTTTATTTGATATTGTGTCATTTATAATGAAGGCATCAAGCCTTTTCAAAATGATTTACAAAAATTGATGTTCAGAGTGCAAATTGTTTATACAAAATATCCATATCAAAAAAGAACGTAAATGAGTGCATGTCGAACATACTCAGAGATTTCCTTCTTTATATTGTAAAACCTCGATCTTGCGTGTAACGCCGATCACTATCTATCGCGTACTGCGCATTGGTAAGGCTGTCGGCTAAGCATTTTCATGCTTAGTGATTTCTCTAAATCATTCGCCGATTTGGTCATCCAGATAAATACTGATTTAATAGTCGAGAACTTTGAGCACTTTATGGATGATGATGTAAATAAAATACATATACTTGTTTTTATGTATATGATGATTTTAGTTCACATTGATCATCCCACAAACTCCTTTCATTTTCATTGTTCTAATCTCAAATCAATTCAAATATCTCACAAATTGGTCGATTCTTGCAATTCAATTTCGATTACATGTCAGTTCGATTATGCCCATAAAGAATTTAGCATGTCTTGATATCACGGAGATACTCGATCCCATAAACGAATCGTGTTGCGAGCGGTATCACATGGTTTTTATAACCTGATCGGTCCCGTTGGGCTCTTGGCCCGGTTATAAGCGATCAAATAATATAGTAGACACTACCGTCTACGGTCATTGGTACGCTAATCGAGTGACATAAATCAATAGTTCGCGTGCGCTATTTGACCTATTGAGTATATAATCTATCATATCTGAACTAAGCAGTTAGCATCTATTAAGGCGTTCAAATCGCTTCTGACAAAATATACGTACAATAGGTACGATATAAGCGATTTATTTTCAATAATCATGCTGATTTTATGTCTGAGCATTTCTGATGATTTTCTGAATCCATTAAATCAGTTATTATGCCTTTACCTAACAAACATGCAAAAACTTGAAAGGAATAAGAAAGGTAGAACAAACCCAAAATATTTGCGCTTTGATTCCAATCCTTGATCCTCAATCACGGTTGGCTTTTATCGCGTCGAGTCCTATTCAAAACCATTAAAGAACAATATTATTCAAGTGTGCTAGTAGTTTTTGGTTAGGATTGATTTCGGAGTTTTAAAATGAGTTCAATTTAAACATTCTACTGTAGATGGATTCTTGACTCAATGGGCTTCCATGAGTGCAAGAACACTCTAATCGGAGTTGGACGTAGGAGTTAGGACCTTAGAAGTTGGAGGTGTCTACGGTAAATCTGAGCGTGACGGACCGAACTGGAGCGAGCTAGGCTACCACCTTAGTCAAACATCTTCTATACTCCTCGGGAATTTTAATGTATTCTTGACTCAGTGAAACTCCTGTAGAGTCAAGAACACCGAATCGGAGTTCAAGCGAAGGAGATATGACCTTCAGAGTTGGAGGTCATGCGTAGTCAACCACTGACGGTGACTGACCCGGCGGTACATCTTGATGACAGACTCAGTCTAACACTTAAATCGACATCTATAACCTCTTCTCGGGCATATGAATGGATTCTTGACTCAATGGGATTTCCCATAGGAATTCCAAGAACACAAATCGGAGTTCAAGCGAAGAGATGTGATGACCTTAGAAGTTGGAGGTCATCGTGTCGGCTCTGACGGTTGTCGCACGAGCGGCGAGCTGCAGCGAAGTGACGGTACCGATCTAACGCTTTGGTCTGACATCCTAATAATCTCCTCAGTCATATGGATGGGTTCTTGACTCAATGGGCTTTCCATAGGTGAGAACACCGTCGGAGTTCAAAGCGAAGGAGATGCCAGCCAGAAGTTAGGAATTAAATGCGTGGTATTGCACAGCCAGTGAAGCTCTTCGAGACTGACGATCTACGGGTTTGGCAGCCCTACGGGGCACAGCAACCTCTACGGAGATGGCGCATCTATAGGACGACCTCTACGGGACGGCAGCCTACAGGGCCGACCTCTATGGGCGGCTCTTCATTTGTTACATTAGGAGTAAAAGGCCGTAGCAGTACACGAGTGAATTAAGAAATTCAAAGCTAACATCGAGTTCATTGATGTGGCTACAATTCCTGAAGGACTTCCTGTAAATTCTCTTTATTTATGATCCAAAACCCGTTCTAGGTACGGCTAGTTGACCCAGGCCCCGGACAAGCCCATTTTTTGTGGGATTTAGTTGGTGGCGCCAGTAAAGGGCTATAAGCAGTACAAGTCGAGTGAAGTGAGCCTAACATCAGGATTAGTGATGTGGCTACAATTCTACCTAGAAGGACACGCTGCAAATTCCTTCGCCGTGCCCAAAATCTGTCTCTGATTCCATTTGATTGCGGCATACTACCACAATGTGGCAGCTTCCCAAGGTTTAAAATGCAGCCAAACTTTCCCACAAGGCCGGATAACTGCAAGTGTCAGCTAGGGTAGAGAAGACCCAGGTAAGGAGAAGACTGCCTCATGGAGTTTGTGAAAGTCCCGGTTCAGTCTCTACTTGTAGCTCTTGTCACTGAAGGACTTCCTTCGTGTTCGCCAGGAGACCTGTGGGTCGTCGTCGGAAAATCTAGAAAGATTGGAGCACTCCTCTCTCTAACTCCGCACCTACATTTTCTTTTAACATGGATCAAAAATCTTGTCGTATTTTTAAAAGGAGGAAGCTTCCTCCTCTTTCCTACATGCCACATGTCATTTCCTTGAATTTTTTCAACTACTCATTTATTTCTCCTAATATCACTTAGACATATAAACTTATTCTAGATTGACTGTATGATTTGTTTCTGATTTAATATTTTACTCTTTTTTCGACTTGGAGTTGTTGGATTCACTTGGTATCTAATCAATATAAAAAAATTTCAGAAAAATACCCTGAGTTAGCTCAATATACGGAATATATAATAATTTTTATTATAAAGTGCAGGGTATTTTAGAGGCGATTGCTCTTCCACTTCTCTAAACTTGTACTTTACGCCTTTGCACACTTGAGTTAACTAAGGCCGGTGACTCTGGCCATTCAAAAGTGGGCGTAGGTCACCTCATTGATTCACTATAATTCTAGTCTTCACTATCTTCACCTTAGTCAATACGTGTGACCTTGTTCTTAGCAGGAATTGGTGTGCAAAATAATTTATTGCACCATCGATGATAAATTAAAGTGTCTATAAATAAATGTGATAATTAGTTTTTAATGAGATAATAGCTTAAAAAAAGATATCCAAGTTAAGAAGGAACAAACCCTCTTAACATTCCATTTCGTAATAGCTTTCCAATGAAACATAACAAAGCCATTTCTTTACTATATTAAAAATTTCTCTATTTTAAGATCATAAAGCCAAGGGCGACCTAAAGAAGGCTATGAGCAACAACATCCATGGTAGCACATCACAATAGATTTCATCCTTATAATCCCATATTTGAATAGAGACTAGACATCTTTGGTGTACATGAAATATGGTCATTCTCATACTACTCTAAAAGGATTTGGATGTGGTTCTACTTTCAGAGTTTAACAATTTAATAGCATCCTTAGAAAACCTTATTCATTGAACTACCCCACGATCACTAACACACACGTACTACATCTCGCTCTATATAAGCTTGTGTTGAAAAATACTAGTCTTCTAATTATCATTATCTATAATTATGGATAGCCACACATCTAACCCACTAACACACACTTCATCATCACAATCTTCATGAAGATCATCTCCCCATCATCAAAATAATCTAAAGGATCAACAATTTGGTCTTCCTCATCCTCCAAACTACTTTGTTCAACATCTAATGTCAATGCACGTTGGGGACAACGAGACGCAATATGACCCTTGTAATGACACTTATGATAGACACTCGATGAATTACTAGCCTTAGACTCAATAGGAGAAGCAACAGGAAGAGACTTACGCAAACTAGACTCTTGGCTCCTAATGATGACATGGACTGTGACTTGGACTAACTTGTGTGTGCAAAAGATGAGGTTTGAACTACGACTACAAGGCTTTTTTAATATGCACCCTCTACAATGTGTGAAGCATGCAATTTAACTATCATTTGAATGTCGAACCTGAGATCATTAACAAAACGAGTACAAATAGCAAATTGATCCTCGGCATGAACTCACTACCTATAAGCCTAGCTTCCTCAAATTTAGTAGTATTAAGCTACACTAAGAGTCATTTGTTTAGATTAATCATGTTGGAAACAATTGCTCTTATAGATAGAGAATGTATTTTCTTGCAACTTTTCTTTCATAACGACCCGTTGGGTGATGAGTGGTTCATCTAGATGAATCATGTCTTCAACTTTGTTTGCTAGTACATCTTAGCTGAATTGGTTAATTTCATTTTAGCAAACCGAATTTGTTCACTATCAATCAGTTCATACCAATCAAAATATTCCTCAATAGAAACTAACTAATCAGAGAAAGCATTATGATCCATTATACCATCAAATCAGGAGCACTAACCTTGACTTTTTTTGTGATGTCCCTTTGAGGTTGTCTAACCTGTCTATCATGATCTCTACCCCAATTACCATTAACCTTAGGCTGATATCACTGATGAGTGACATCTTCTGTCACCTTATTTGGTGGGCAATTTTTCCTTGGTGTTTGGTAATCTAATGGGAAGTTGACATTCGCAGGTCGAAATCGATCACCTAGGTTTAGCGGGAGTCTCTTTGTACCCAAGATAACCTGTGTGAGGTTGAGCAATTGAATTACTACTCAAGTTCATTTTACCCAGATTGTCATGTAAACCATTTGTGAATTCATCATATTGGTGTGAACCTCCAGAAGGACTTGAACACTAGT
This sequence comes from Tetrastigma voinierianum, assembly GCA_016808115.1. Classification (NCBI taxonomy): domain Eukaryota; kingdom Viridiplantae; phylum Streptophyta; class Magnoliopsida; order Vitales; family Vitaceae; genus Tetrastigma; species Tetrastigma voinierianum. Next base: position 92,213 of record JAEQBH010001396.1, on the reverse strand, counting down.
TTGCGATGGCCGGCGTGTTTTACAACCGATTTCGTCAGCAATTTCACCTATCTCATGTTTCTGAGTATTTTAAAAGCGAATCCGTTTTTCGGGTTTATTTAGCGGGTTTGTTGTTCAGTGCAAGTGGCGTTGAGTCGATTGACCGCACATTGAATTTAAATTACTTGTCAATTCGGTGGTGAATCAAATTGTGCTTTATTTTATCATATTATTGTTGTCTGAACTAGGCTATGAACTAAGATCTTGAAGTCAGCTTGTAAGTCTTAAATCGAAGAAAATTGGCTGATCTCAGTTTTGGATCTTTTTGTGTTAGGTGAAGAAACCCCGACAATATAAACTTTTGGTATTTAACGTATTTGAGATAGAATCTAAAATTTCACTAAGTAAATTTATAAACTATATGCTAATACAATAAATACAAATAAAAATGTAATACAATTATATCGCACATATTGCACGAGTCATAAAGAATAACTAAAAAAACAAAAGAGTTTTGTTTTATTTTTATTTATTTTATTTTTAATACTCTCTTCTTCTTTCTATCGAATAAAGCTGGATGCAAAAAACAGCCAAAACCAGAAATATCTCTTTAAATATCCGAATATTAGCTAGGATTTTAGTAAAGAAAGTAATAAGTTGAAGAACGCTGGGACGCCTACAATTCCTTAGCATTGTTGCAAGGGAATCAAATAAAGTGTGCAATTCTTTGATGAGGACAAATTGATTATATTCCTGAAACAGTGTTCAAATGAGAAGTCCTCACAACTTGGACCAAAACAACAATTTAGCAAAACTGGATGCAATCTGGAAGATCAACAGATCGAGTTTCACAGCAAAGATCATCAGGTTCCACAAGACCAGAATCAACAAGAACACAATGAAGGTCAACAGTAAATATGGCCCAATAATCCAACCAATCAGTTCTATGCGATGAAGACGCCACAATAGCATATCCAGGATGAGCAAAGGCAAGACAGCAGCGATAACAAAAGATAGCAGCATGCAGTATGAGGAACAGGAAAGGTGGTGAACACGTCTATGTCGGGTCACTGACTGGGAGGTTGGAGCAGTGAGTTCACTAGCTCAATCAGGCCAGTGGGTCTCTTCCAGAGAAGATCGGAAGATATCTCTAAAGACAACCAAGGACTGGAAGCAGAGTTCAAAAAATCCGGTCGATTCAGTACAGATCGGCCGGAGTCTATCCACCTCGACGCGTTCACCGCCTAGTCCGATACACGATACTATATCGTCACGAACTCGGTGATGAATCGGTAAAAATCGGATGAATCGTCCGAGATTCCGAGTTAACTCGTTTGACTCGGACAAAAAATTGCGATCAAAGTGAATCTGAGCCAAAAATAAAAAATTTATCATATAAATAAAAAAATCTTTTCCAAAAGAACAAAAAACCCATGAATATTGAACTTGTGGGAGAGAAGACCTTTTACTGCATGTTAAAATGGAACCAGTGATTTGGAGAATCGACGACTGGAATGGAGCAATCAGAACTAGGTAGTTACGAGAGTTTACTGGATTAGTGCTACCAAGTCTTCCGATGATCGGAAAAATCCCTCCGATGGTGCGGCGAGCAGCAGGTGTTGTTTGGCGTTTGCAGTGGGTAAGAGAGAAGAAAGGAGAAGGAGTTCGGCTGCTGAGTTGAGCCCTCGGGTTATCAATTCTATTTTGAAAGGGGTTATGGGTTTCCAAGGAAGGAAAAATGAAATATGATGAAAAAAATTATATTATTTCATTTTGTTACAAGAAAACGAAAATTTAGTAAAAAAAACGTATATTTTTTAAAGATTTTTTTTAGAAAATGTTTTTAATTATTTAATTACAAATGAAACAATTAAAATAATGATTATATATTACAATAGTTTAGTAATTTTAAATTTTTTCCAACTTTCCTTATTTTTCTATTTCTCATCATTATCATTTTCAGTACGAGAATCAGTATCAAATCTCATAATTATAATATTAGTATTTTGTAATTAAAATGATGACTTTTAATTTTTTTGTTGGGTGATTGATATATTTCATTCGATTATAATAATAATAATGAACCATGTATACATTTGTAAAGAATTTAATTTAATATTAATATTTTTTAGTTACCAATTTTGTAATTGTTTAAATAATGTTAAATATAAGAAAACTTTATTTTAGTAATTTTCTTAACTCGTTTAATTATATAATATTTAGTAATTTATATGATATTCTTATAATTTTAAAAAATATGTTGTCGTCTTTTTCGTATGTCGGTGATCTGCGTAGATCTGAGACCGATGTCTCGGGACGCCGATGATAAGTCAAGCAGCGTCGTTTTGGTCCCAGACATGCCAAAACGACGTCGTTTTGGTCCCAGACATGCCAAAACGACGCCGTTTTGATCAATGTTTTGAATTAAACAAATTCTGATGGCTAAAACGATGTCGTTTTGGACCCAAATACTATATTTTTCATCTTCAAGCCTTCTAGCCCCCATTTTTAAATATAAAAATATTTTATTTTATTAAATATTTAGTTTACTTAATTATATAAATATTTCTAATGATTTATATAATATTTTAATAATTTTTAAGTATTTAATGCTTATTTTTGCGTGTCGGTGAGATTGATAAATTACGGTAGGTATGTCTGCCGGACCCGTTAGTCGATGATCGATACGCGACTTTGAACCACCATAGTTGGTCTCAGTCACCTTAGGCTACCATTCAGAGATTTTGGCGGGCCCAGGTGCTGATCGTCACTGAAGTCGCCACTTTGGTCATGAAAAGCTCAAAATGGGCCCTTAGCTAGAAGACCGAATATCAAGCATAATGGCAACATCTCGCTCGACGAGATGTGATCGAGATCGCGAAGATCATGCGGCCGAGATTGATGGCGAAGGATCTAAGCGACACCGTGAAGGAGATACCTCAAGACTAGGATCCACACTCGAGTGAGATTTTTATTTTCTGAAAATTTAATTTTGGATATTTGGGGATTTTTGAGGATCTCTAATATGAATTTCGGTTTGAGGTACTAACGTTTATTTGGTTAAAAAAAAACGCAGATCAATTCTTGATCTCGAATCAAAGTTATGCCCCGATACCAAATTAACGTAGTTTGACTATGAAGAATAATAAAATTAAAAGAAAAAGAACAAAATAAACAGAATGAAGTTCTCGAGTTTTCAATATCATATCAAGTCCCCTAAAAACAATAACAAAATGTGTTATTTATAGACATTAACAGAAAACCTTAACAGATAAATCCCAAAAAATATGATTAAATAAATAATTAATAAAAATAAAAATCATCATTAAACTTGAATTTTCTAACTCATTTGAAATGAATGTGAAACTGCCATCTTTCTATAACTTAGTTTCTCTCTTTCAAATTGCACATTGCGTTAGAGATGCTAAGTGATTTTTTTGTCATACTTGGCATAAAATCACTCATTCAATCGGTTTATTTCTCGGATATGGGTTTTCTTTCCGATAAAATGATTTTCACTTAGATGGGTTTGTCTTTATTTTCTTTGTCTCCTTTGTGGCCTGTTATGGCATTTTTGTTGCGACTTGTCTGACCCGGAGTAGTTGTGTCATTGGCCAGTTAGATTAACCCCGTAGTTTTACGTTGGTAGTTGAATGGAAAGGATTCGGTCGACATAATCATAAAATCAACAGATCATTTTTACTATTAACCTAGATGCTGTGTCATCCTTAAAGTTTATGTGTTTCTATTAATTGTGTTATTAACCTCAATTAATAAAGTTATATCTTTTCAAAATGAAAATTATAATTTAAGTGTCCAAATAATTTAAAAACCCATTGTTCCATATTAAATCTTTGGAAAATTCAATGACATGGAAAAATAAAGTATCATGCAAAATAAACCCCTCAAAAAAAACTTAGATGTGGAATCCACAAAGGAATGAAATCGTCTTCATCTAGGTCCCTATTATATTACCAGTTTTCAAAGAAATTATGGTACGTCCAGAACTGAGTACATTTTCTTATCTTATATTGATTAATTCGATTAATTAATTGACGTATTCTAAAAATCCGATCAAAATTTACGCAACTCTTATAACGTGTGATCGTCTGTCGAGTTCGCAATAAAGTGTTAGTATTGATCTGCAGAGGCTTGATGGAGTGGTTTACTTTCAATAGGTTAGTCTTTTGGGTTGGGCTCTTCATTTGCAGGCTTGAGTACCTGTCATTTGATGCTAATTGAGGATTAATAAATAGCAGGAGAGAATTCTCTTGGAAAGGGCTTGTAAAACCAGGTAAATTTGAATTTTTCAAAAAAAAAAAAAAAAAATAGGGCAAACATACAGTGGGCACTACGGCTACGATATAAGTTGGCGCAAGTGTAGATCACCGGATGGTAAGCGGATCTCGCGGGTGATTTTGTACTCACGAAATCTAATTCTTCGTCACGAATTTAATTTGGATTCGAGATAGTGAATTTGCGTTTTTCGAGGTAACGAGTGTCGGGTGACCGCGTTACAAGTCATCAATGTCGAGGCCAAATAAATGTGTAACATGGCGTAATGTCGCAAGGCATCTGAGGCAAATCGTGTGGCGCAAAAAATTTAAAATTGAATAGTAATGATAACCAAAGATTAAACTTTTTACATAAAATAAAAATTGCTTTCCTTTTCAAAAATTTATTTTATGTAATTTTTTCATCTACTTATATATAAAAAAATATTATATTTTATATATAAACAACTACTTTATCATTTTTATAATGCCTTGATGGACATGTGAAATTTCACTTCACAAAATAATTAAGAAACTAACTAATTTTTTGGTACGAAATTAAAATATCTGATTGTTACTGGGCCGATAGAATCACCTTCCAGTCATGTGAACCTCGTCACAGTCAAGACGCAGCTTGTGCACGTAGGGAGGGAGGGCGTTCTCTGGTTTCAGGAAACAATAAAACCGTTATAGAGAGAGAAAACAAACAAATACAAAGAAGGAAAGTTTTTCAAATGTTTTGAATCAACCCGCCCTTTTTCTTGGGGGTTAACAAAATCAATGGAAAATTTTCCATGTCCACTTGAACTAACTGCTGCTTCAGCGCTTCTGCTGCTCTCATCAGCCCCCACCACCTCCACATCGCCCTCTATCTCCAAAGTAATTTGATTTTGAGTTAATTTTAGGTTTGAATTATATATTTCGATTGCTGTTATTACTATTATCTATTTGGTGATTTTGTTTATGGACTTGCTTTGCAGGTTTGATGTTGAGGATGAATCGATCGGAAATGGAGGAAGAAACAGCAACATTGTTGATTGTGGGAAGTGGATGGGGAAGCGTAATTGATGAATGGAATTCAGAAGCTTATTCTTCGTCTCCTATTCTTGATAGTTCTTCTAGAGAATCCAAGCTCATCCCGGCTCCAAGTATTGCATGTGTGGCTCGGTGCCATGAGAGATGAAGCTTCAGGTGATCTGTTTTCTCTCTGTTTCCTCCGCTTCTGCTGAGTCTTGTGTGTTTAATTGAAGCTCAAAAGTGAAGGAGCGTAAGTGCATTTTCTTTCCTGCAGTCTCTGTGCGATCGCTTGAATTTGCTTTCTGATCTTTGTGACATTTGGTGCTTCCTTCTTTAACGAATTTTCTTCAGTTTGTGTAGATATCTTCTCTGAAGTCGTTATCGCGAGTTTTAATAAGTTTGATCAGTTCTTGATTGAGACTGCTTAGTTTTGGATTGATTAAATATTTTTTGGTTGGCGCCTCACTTTGTTCATGAGAGCTTTTGCATTTCGAATTGGATCAATGAAGCTCAACGCCCTCTGATTTCTTTCCAATTTGGTTCAATTGTTCTTGTTTTCTGCTGAATCTCAGTTCAATTGGCGTATCGATTCCTCTTCTTCTTAACTAAACCTAATAATCGGAGTTCCTTCTATAGTGATTTCTTTCCCTTTTTTCCTTTTTTTTTTAATTGAATGAGGTTCAAGGTGATTGAAACCCTCTGTCCATGGATTGATTTTACATGTCCTAACTATGTTCGCCGCAATAGATCTGATAACATACTCGAGCATTTGAAATTTTGAACTAAGCTTTTGCTTGGATTGGCAAGTTCAAACATTTTTTTCTGGTTTGGCGAGCAAAAAATGCATTGATTTTAACTCTTACACAGTAAAGATAATATTATCATGATGTGCAATTGTTCAAATAATTATTTTGATATTTTTTTGGAAAACACGGACATTCTCAGGCTGCGCCGAGAGTCGCACTCAACTCAAAATGTATCATCATCGGAAAAATCGCGTCTGGAATTCCCGCCAAGATGGCTTCTGGATCTGTGTCGGTGAACACAGAGGTTTCGGAAGCTTGTCAAGTGGCTCAGAAAGCGCAAACACGAGCGTGGGGTTGTAGATTCTGAAATCACTGAACTGCGCAGTGAAGACGTGAGGAGGAAGCAGCTGGGCTCGGGCTCACATACGGCGCCGAGCCGAGGCGATTTTGAGTTTGTTATCTGGAGGGTGTTCGTCTGAAATCAGGATCCGTCAAGTGCTCGATCGGTGACAATCCTGACACGTGTCAGCAAAGCTCTCAGAATGTATTTTCCCTCTCTAAGCCCAATAACATCATGACACGTCAAACAACATCTCACAGTCACAGTCACAGGTTCTTACTTCTGTCACAGCATTTGACCAGTAACTATTTTTCTCATAATGACACTATGAGAATTTCTTTTCTATCATCACATTAAAATAGTAAAAGTCAGATTGAAAAAGCAAAAAACAGAAAATCCATGTTAATGACCGTTCTAGTTAAGTCCTTTGTAATGCATTGACATTAGTCTTTATACTTAAATTTGGGAGTTGAAGCGTCTGCGATCGTCGAAGTGCAAGTCGAAAGTAAATTTTGGCTCGAATGTTTTGGTTGTTAAATTTTTATTAAAGCGTCTCGAAGCGGGTGAAGCGTCTAAAGGATTCAGTATATCACAAATCTGATGATTTCATTTCTGTATTAATAATTCTTGTCGTATGCGCCGTTCATTATATCCTTAATTCATTATAAAATTTGTTATTTAAAAAGATAAATAAATATTTAATTAAAAATTTAAAAAATAAATATAAAGATTCAATTAAAAATAAAAATAATATAAATATTTAATTAATTCCAATAAAAATAAAAGAAATATTTTGAATTAATAATTTCAATAGTTGAACTTTTTTGAGTTACAAATATTAATTATTTAAAAAAAATGTATGCTTATAAAAATAATGAAAAATAATTTCTGATTTTAAAATCATCTAGGTATAAAAAAGCTGATAAATGTCTTGATGATTTAACGTGTATTTGTCGACACTTCATTATCGAGTAAAGCGTTTTATTTTAATTTGTATTTAAATTATTCATGAAAAATATGATTTATAGTTTAATTTAATGATAATATTTTATTTATAATAACAATATTTACAAATAAACTAGAAGTTAATAAAAAATATTTACTAGGCCTAATAAAATAAATTAATTCATAAAAAAAAATTAGTTTTTTAAATTCGTATTTTAAAGTATTTAAAAAAATATGTCATTGTATTTTTATTTTTTCATTTTATGAATTAGTAAAACGTATTTTTCATTAAAGACCCAAAGCAAAACGAATTTTTATTAGCCGTGAGTGTTGGGTGGGGGAGGGAGAGCTTCTCTGGGCTACGATCTGGGTGACGAGGAGAGAAGGGGGAGGGGAGGGGAAATCAGCTGGCAGGGAGGGGATCCGGCGCCGGGGAGGGGTGGGGAGGAGATCTGCAGCGGGGGAGGGGAGGAGGAGAGGAGATCGCCGGGAAGAGAGAAAGAACAGGCAGGGAGAACAGGAACGCGGGGGGGGGGGGGGAGAAGAGATAGAGAGGGAAGAAGAGAGCTCCCTTTGGGTCTGCAATCGACCGCGGGAACCCAGTGGACTTTGGCCGGCGAACGGCGACGGCGGCGGAGTCAAATAGGAGTTCTTCCATCTTCTTCTTCCCTCAAAATCTGCAATTTAGGTGTATGAATTATTTGGTTTTGTTTCTTTATTTATAAAATATTTTGTATCCGTTGGGAAATAATGAAAAATTTTCAGTTCATTTTTTAGTCATGAATATTTTTGCTTAAATCTCTCTGTTTTGGAGATTTTTTGCTACATACAGTTCCAGTTTTGGATTACGGATTTGCATCGAATGTTGGATTCGCGACAATTTCTGTCTGAGGGTAGCAATGGATTTTGTGATTTGGTAATGCCGGTGATGGTATGTCATTGGTTTGGTGATCATTTGTGCATCATAAATTTTTGAACCATTCTTTGGAGCTGAATTTTTGTCAAAGCATTGAATCAGTTTGGTACCACCAGTTTGGTATTCTTTGTGGATAACTTAGGTGTTAAAATGACATTTTTATTAAAAAAATATTGATTTTAAGCCATTTTTTAAAAATATTGTTCAATATAGCTCTTTAATATGGCATCGGAAAGATGTTCAATTTATATAGGAAAGATTTTCAATTTTAAAAAAAATTTAATACAAGTTAGAAATGATAATTAGAAACTACGATTTTATTTTTGAATTAAAACTGTAATTAAAAATTACGGTTTCATTTTTATACTAAAGCCATATTTAGAAATCATAGCTTCTAAATTATTTTTTTTTAAAAAAAAAATTAACATCCCATACTTGACAAAAGTTTTAAAATTATCTAATAACGATTTGTTTTTTTATAAAACGTTTATTTTGAACCCAAACTCTAAATTTAGAATGATACTTCTTTAAAGAGAATTACTAATTACAAAACTGCCACAAATTAAAAATATCTTCATAAGAATTATGCCCCTCTATATGTCCATGAATCTCTTCTATGTTTCTTTCAAGTTCTCCAAGCACTCAATTTGATCTATTTCCTGTCCTCCTTCATAGCCTCCAAAAGAATAAAAAACGAATTGCTCTAAATCTATGTCCCCTTTTTCTGCTACATTAAATATTATTCTGGTCGTCTCCTCACAGAACTTTAAGTTATGACCAAACTGTTTTGTATAATTCAAGTTTTCATCGAGGTCGTAGCCGGTCGCAAAGCCGCGTTGCTTAGTTGATTAAGCGGGTTGGGTGAGGCCTGGCGGGTTAGTTGTCATGAGTGACAGTTTGCTCACGTTGTCATGAATTAGGTGTTCGGGTGAGGCGTCTTCTTGGTTATAATCCGTTCTTACGTTAAATAAAATTAATAGAATTAATATTTTTAAAAAAATTAATCATTTTTAAATAAACACCAGTAAATGGTTAAGCGGGTGGTTTCTGCAGGTAAATGGGTAACGGGTGGTAAGCGGTGTGGGTGAATAATTAATTTATTAATGTTAAGCCAATTGCGGCCGGCCCGGCCGTTTAAGAATTGAAGCGTGTTAAGCCCGAGTGGTAATAAATTAGTTTATTAAGCGGTTCGTGTTGGTATTTGATTGCTCTTGGATTTATTGGCGTGTGGGTAATGCGGGTTTCACGTGATTTTAAAGCGATCCGCCGTTTAACCTTGACCGTTTTGACACCTACTCCCCGCCACCCTCTTGGCAAAGAAATCATGGGAAGAATTATGACCCAAACCCCTTCAATTTTGGGGTTTACTTTTTCCTATTAACGGAATAGAATCTAACAAAATCAAGCTTCTATCACACTCAACCGAATTAAATAATAATTTTAGGTTAGTTGAACCAAGTCGGATACGCCTGTCCAAATATCTTGCTTCATCTTTACTGCATTTCCCCACTATTTTTTTTCTTCTTCTATATACTTCAAAATCATTTTTCTTCCTTGCGATCTTAGTGCATGGTGGTTACCTAAGTCACACTTTTCATTCATGTATTTTAAAATCATTTAAATCTGTGTTTTTCTTATTTTTCAAAAAAAAATTTCAAAAATAGTAAAGAAACATGGCCCACATTCGTGCTTCCAGTATAACAATGTAAATCAACAGCTGGCCATTATTACGTCAGTAAGTATTAAACCTGTTTAAGGCTGAATTTTATTTCTGTCAAAAATTCGAATATGAAAATTTTTAATGTATTAATCTTTGGATTTTCGTTTTTCGGAAAATCGTTGTGCCGAATTTGGTTTGAAAATACGTTTTCGTTTTAACTACGTTTGATTAAATTTGATTAATTTAATTTGAAAACAAAGAAAACGGCTTTTACACATTTTAAGTTACGTATATAAAATGTTGAAAATAGTAGATTCATTTCTTTGTTTTCAAAATTTGTTTTATCTTGTCACCGTAGCCCAAGCGCGTTTTCCTTGTTTTAGTTTGAATAAGAGAAAACGAGAAAATTTACCTACCCTCTTAAACGAGGGGCCTAAACAATCGAATCTCTTGAGACGATATTTATTACCTTGACTAGGTGACCACTAATAAAATCAATAGGAAAAATTCAAGGAGAAAGGTATGGCGCCATATCTCCTCCCAATTGCTTCAAGGTAGTGTGCTTTTGCGCTTTACATCCCATTTTTATAATGCCATATGTTTCACACATAAATTTCATATAAAGGCCAACAGCCCCATAGCTATATCCATTTGTTTTATTGACCTAATTATAATAATGTAGATTTGCTCTGAGCAAATTCTTTTGAATAATGAAGATCAAATTTTCAATATAAAGGTCGGGAACATTTTTAGTTACTTGATGATAAATATAACAAATATTTGCAATCTCAGGGAAAGCTCCCTTGGTAATTAGGTATTTATAACTGAGAAGATACCAAAATATTAGATTTAATTCATTGCAATCAGTCTTGATTTATGCATCAGGATAAGTCAATTTAGTTTTTTTGATGATCTTTTCCAGCCGGGCTGGTACGGGTGTGCGGGGTGGATTGGGTTGGACGGGTCTTGGTGAGTTGGGCGGAGGAGGTTGGATCGTTTAGTACAGGGTAGGATCATTTGCCAGTATTAGATCTATATGGGCTGGATGTTCTGCGGGGCTAGGAATGAAGAAGGCGTGGGAGTGTGGGACCGCTCAGATCTAAGTCGAGTTAATCTGAGAGAGATGGGAGAGATGTTTTGATTCTTGGTATTTGCGTCTTATTTTAGTGTTGGGTGACACTTGTATTTATAATGGATATCATCAATTTGAATGGTGATTAGGGGTTCTTCCGCTGGAGGATGCGGTTCCACCTCATGTAATTGACGCGGAATTTAGCGATGGATTAGTCACAGGAGTTTATTTGGAATAATCTCCTTGTATTGAGGGTATCAACTAATGGTCAGCCACATTCACGCTGCCATTTATAATAGGACTTGATTGGGCCGAATAGGGCGCGTCTTTTGAAATAATGCATCTTACGATTTATTTGAAAAAGATATGGTTTGACGGCGTGTATGGCCTTCTATTCTTCAAATCCATGCTCTTGCCTAGCAGTTTTAGGCCTTTGTTCGAAGGGTGTATGGGGCGTAAGACGTGTACAGTTCACTTTCTCTTTTGAGGTGGCGAATGAAATGTGCAGGCGGTCTATATCACTGTCGGTTTAAAGCCTTAAAATCTAATCCAATAATCATTAATTCGAGTTGAAACTTAGCCGTGATCCCAATGATTATCAAAGAATAAAAAATATAAGATTTAATTTGTGAATTTGGCTTTTGGCAGCTTTGAAAATTGAAAGCTTCAGAATTGGCCTTACATTGACTCGATCAGCAAACTACCATATTGGGTATGTGAATCTTTAGCACTGAAAAGTCCTCTGAATTCACTTACAAGCTCAATGTCAGGTCACACAACATTGACAAACACAAGTTCTAATCAGACAAAAATCGTTTTTTACAGATATTTCACCAGCCGGTTCAGTTAGCACAGAAAGATATACACTGTGGAAAAATTGGCGAGAAGGAAAAATCGTTAAAAAATCTAGAAAATCGGTGATTTTTCGATGTAAAATCGGCGGTGTAGTGCACGCGCCTGTGAGGCGCGTAATGGGAGAAGAAATCGGCGATTTTTCGCCTATTATTTCTGAAAAAAAAAAGCGCAAATCCTGGCCCTCGAATTATTTTATGTTTTTTTATCTAATGGTCCAAATTTCGTCGACCTTTTTAAAATAATCAAACGGCTATTTTTATCAAGTTGATTTAAATTCACTTGATCTATGGTCAAAATGATTTATCGTATATATGATGATCATGGTCGGATTTGAACCAAATCAAATTCAACAATTAAAAATAATTCACAACGGTTTTTGACAATCAGGCTATTTGAATCAAAAATTCTATAATGCCTCTAAATCACCACAATTTCATTACAAACTCATTCATCCACATCTAATCTCCATTTCACTCTCAAATAATTTTTTGTTTGTTTTTTATCCTAATTTTTTGGAAGATCTTTGTGAATTAAGGTATATTTATTTGTTCATTAATTTTGTTCTTATGCATATTTTATTTAGTTTTATTTTGGTGTTGAAGTAGTTTATAATAAATATTTGTATACTATAGTTTTATTATAGTTTAATTTGATAATATAATTTTTAGTTAATTAATTATATTAGTTATATAGTTAATAGTTATTTTAATTATATTAGTTATTTTAGTTACATAATGGTTCAAACTTAGTTATAATTATGTAATGTTAGAAATTTAGAATCTTTTACATGAATATAATAATAATATTATTTTGGTTCATAAACATATTTTAACTATTATAATTTTTAGTTAATTAATTATATTGCTAACTAATATAATTTTTAGTTAATCAATTATATTAGTTATTTACTCTCTAATCTTATTTTAGTAAAACATATTAGTTAATTAATTTTTAGTTATTAATTAATTATATTATATTATAAATTTGAAACATATTATTTACATGCAGATTTTTATTTTAATGTATCTTAAGTTATTTTGAGTGTTGAAGTAGTTTTATAATAAATATTTTTATACTATAGTTTATTATAGTTAATTTGATAATAGAATTTTTAGTTAATTAGTATATTAGTTATTTAGTTATGAACTATTTTAATTATATTAGTTATTTTAGTTACATAATGGTTCAAACTTGGTGCAATTATGTAATGTTAGAAATTAGATCTTTTTACATAGATATATAATAATATTATTTTAGTTCATAAACATATTACTAACTAATATAATTTTTAGTTGTTGATATATTGCTAAACTAATATAATTTTAGTTAATCAATTATATTAGTTATTTACTATAATCTTATTTTAGTAAAACATATTAGTTAATTAATTTTTTTAGTTATTAATTAATTATATTATATTATAAATTTGAAACATATTATTTACATCGAATTTTATTTTAATGTATCTTAAGTTATTTTGGTGTTAGAAGTAGTTTATAACTAAATATTTTATACTATAGTTTTATTATAGTTTAATTTGATAATAGAATTTTTAGTTAATTAATTATATTAGTTATTTAGTTAATAGTTATTTTAATTATATTAGTTATTTTAGTTACATAATGTTTCAAACTTAATTATAATTATGTAATATTATAAATTTAGATCTTTTTACTTAGATATCTAAATAATATTATTTTAGTTCATAAACATATTTTAACTAATATATTTTTAGTTGATAATTATATTACTAAGCCCAGTATAATTTTTAGATTAATGATTATATTGGTTATTTCTTATAATAGTTATGGTCGGAGTCTTCTTCCCTTTGCCAGGTTCTATTGGCGAAGAATACGCGGAATGGTTAACTATCCTCGCTGATCCCACTTATGTCATTCCAAATTTCATATCGAATCTGAAGGATTCCCAAACGGCGTGTGGAGTGGCAGGGTTTCTATCGCGGAGAGGTTGTGGGTAGGAGTCGCGGTTATGTATAGCATGTTCAAGTTACAATCGATATTGCGACCAGTGTCTTGTGCGAATGTTATGCCCCATTAGTGGGAATCGCCCAGTCAAATAATGTAATGGGGCCGCGTCGGTCTTGCGTTTAGTTTCGTACATTATGATGTAATATCTCGAAATTATAATAAATATAAGCCAGCAGTGTATATTTGCTTATTTATGCATATTTTATAAATTAATGAGTATTTTAAATGAATTTGAAATATTTTTTTGTTAATTTTTTTGCATTCTGATATTTTGTCGAAATATCAGCAGATATTTAGTAAAATCTAATCTTGATATCCGTATTAAATATTTTGTTCTTTGGTTCTAACTTCTCTCCCTTTTGTCTCCCATTGGACCTGTAAAATTTGATATGATATCTAAACACGATATGAATCCAACATGATTTTTATGAGTTTGGGTTAAGTATAATTCTGTTTGGATCATATTCGTATTGATCCGTATAACATTTTTAATAAATGAGTCATATTCATCTTGACATGCCTAACACGAATTTGATTTTATTATATTAATTAATTAACCTATTTAATAAGTTATTTATTATTTAATAAGTTATTTATGTTAATTATGGATTATTAATTATAATTTATATTAATTTAAATAATAAAATTAATAAACATGTTAATTTAATAGGCTATTTATATTAAACATGCATGGATGATTAATTATAATTTTTATCATTTTAAATAATCAAATTAAATGAGTCATATTTGTAATTAACTCTATGCAAATAATAAATAAGGTTGGTTGGATTATCGAATATTATCGATTTATTATTCATATCAAAATTTAAAAATTAACAAATATCCGATATGATCATACGATGTCTGATAAAATACGATTTATCAGCCGAGAATTATCGTCTGAGCCCCACCTCAGCTCCGAGAAAAGCGAGAGAAACGATACAAAAGGATTGGTTTTCGGTTTTTCTAAAAAAATTTCCTGAAAAATATTAAAAATAAAATAAAATAAAAAATGTTTTCTGCGTTTTTAAAAATTATTCTTAAAAACAATTTTCAAAAAGCCCGAAATTTCCCCAACTCCCAAGTGGTAAAGACTTATACGTCAGTTGCGTTCAGTAGTTTCCCGGACAGGCGGGGCAAAGAAACCTGATACCCTGAGTCTGAGGTGTGTGGCGTGGAAGCATCTGAAATTGACCTTGAAGCCACGATTAACCGTTACGATTAGCAGTGATTAAAGCGGGTTTGGTGAGGCACAACGGATTCGGGTGATAAGCGAGTCGACCGGGTTTAACCGCGTTTAATAAGCGGTGGTGTTAGGTCAGAACGTCTTGCCAGGTTATCGCCGTTCGTTTATGGCGCATTTACTCTCGCGTCGTTTCCGATATGAGTGCGTGGCTTTGTCGAAGTCAGTAGCGACGCGATTAACAGCTAATTAAGCGGGTTGGTGAGACCTAAACGGTTGGCGGCGGGTCAGCGGGTGCGACGGATTAACGTTTAATAAACGAGTCGTATTCGGGTTCACGTGTTTTGGTCGTGTAGTTTAACCGTGTAGTTTCGCCGGTAACGTTGGCGTCGTGACGCGTCGAATATTAGTTAACGACCGAAACTCAGGTCTTGACGCGGTCAATTAGTCAACTCACCGTGGGACTGAAATACTAATCTGCTGACCTGCCAGATTAAGTCTCACTGCCAGCTTCCCCTTTTCCTAGCCGTCGATGCGAATTTATTTCTCTAAAGATTTAATCGGCGGTTGAGGTCGCATCAGAACCTTGTTCTGATGAAGGATCGCGACATGCTATCATTCTTGGTGTGCGGCGTTATTTTAATGACTTGTTATCATTTTTTTTTTCACTCGTTTCCACCATAATGCAAAATTCTTTCTAACTATACTATATATTGATTAGTAATAATCCAATCAATCTGATTTTATGGAAATTTAAAATGGTTTCAAAATCTTACTAAATATATTATCACACATACAAATGAGATGATTATGGTGTCTTATAATTTAACAAGTTATTTTAAATTCAAATTCTACTAATATAGTTATATTTTATAATAGAATTTTATTATTTTTATGATTTCTTAATTAATACGGGGATTAGTATAACTTAAAGACAATTTCTATATTTATATAAGTCTACTCAAAATACCTCAATCTTACTAAATATTCTCTTTTTAAAAATTATCAAATAGTGCGGAGTCAAGGAAGATATTTCCTGAGCATATATCCTAGAAGCAAAGTGATTTTTATTAGAAACAAAATAAAATATTAATCCAAATCGTCATTCATTAAAAATATTATAATTAAAATCACTATTGATTCCTTTTTTTTTTATGGAAAAGCTAAAATAATTTCTATTTTTATAGGGGCAATCTCCATGTTTTTTTTATTGACAATTAAATAATTTGTTACGATATAATAAACTTGAATAAATGATCCCTCCCTCCAAATTTTAATAATATGAAATGAGTCCACAAGGTCTAATAAATAATAATTTCATGATAAATACTTTTATTTTTGGGTGCCATAAATTTTCTATCATCTTTAAAAAAAAAAAAACTAATTTTCCATCTTACAATGAATTTAGCTTTGCCAATTAATTAAAATGCGTTGTTATATTTATCATTAACGTTTGATGCCTTGTAGCTCTTATTCTTTGTTTGAAAAATGATTTTTGTTTGTAGAAAACAGGAAAAACATAATTGATTCTCAATTTTTTTCATTATAAAAATATCATAACACCAAAAAAATATTAAATTCAGGTAATAAATACAGTTTTCAAAAAATAAGAAAATGATATTTTGTACTTTCTTAAAAACTCTTTTGATTGTTAAAAATAGAAACCGAAACATAGTATAATTCTCCCAACACTCCTCATATCTTGTATGCTATGCTCGATCAAATTTTATTTTTTGTATTTTATATATTATATTAGAATAATATATATATATTTATAAAGATTTTAACTCATTTCCATCTTTTTATCATTTAAATCGGGGCTCCTAATTTTTAAAAACATGAGATTCGATTTTATTGTAAATCTCAAAATTAAAAACATAATTCGTTGAATTGTGGGCTTGCATTCTGTCTCCTATTTTTCTTTTTATTTCTATTAATTTTATATTACAATTACTTCGAGGCCCGTTTGATTACAGATTTTGAAAAGTTTGTTTTTCAAAACAAAAAAACAAGCTTGGTTACCATTTTCTGTTATGCAAAATACAAAAAACCACTAAAATCAGATTAGGTTGTCCGCGGTTTGGTTTCCTGTTTTCAAAATTTGTTTAATTAAACTGTTTTTGAAAATTCAGAAAACTATTTTAGTGTTTTCTGAAAATAATGGATCTTTGATCTAATTTTCCAAAATTGTTTTGTGTTTTCAAAAAACAAGAAAATAGGAAAAAAAAAAAAACATGTTTGATTTCAAGGATAACAGAGGGAAACATGTTTAGTTTCAGTTTTTTTTTAGTTCACCAAGTATAGAAAACTTAAAAGGGTTTTAGTTAAGTTGAATATTGAATAAAGTTTAATAGTATTAAGTATAAAGGTATAGTAGCTTAATATTGAATAAAGCTTAATAATATTAAGTATAAAAGTATAACATGTTAACATAATAAAATTATTATGATAAATAATTTATTATTATTGTTATAAAAAATAATGATTATATTTATCTATTTTGTATAATTAAAATATAATATATAAAATAAATAATTAAAAAAATGGATTGATGAAACTAAATTAAATTAAAAACACAATTGTTCACATGCGCATCAGAAAAAAAAAATATTTTTTGATTTTTCTTTTAGAATTTTTTGTGTAGATTTTAAAATTTTTAAAATATTGTGATTGATTTTAAAGATTTTAAATATTTTAAAATTTTTTGAAAATTTTAAAATTTTAAAATATAGCTTTTTCACACTTAAAAATGAATTTTTCATTGGTTTTCTCTATTCAGAAGTAATATGCCAAAATAAAAAACAAACATATAAATTTTGAAAACAAATTACTTTCAGAAAAAACTAAAAAAACAAACTGATTACAGAAGCTTTGTTTGATTCATATTTTGAATGCTGTTAGATACGATTATTTTAAAACATACGAGACAAAAACAAAAACAAACATCTTCGAATATCACTACCGTATTTTTCCCTTATATTCTTTTTGTTTTTTAGAGCAGCTTGTTTTTAAAAGATAACAAACATACCCCAGATTTTAGTGTTTTCCATGTTTGCTGGAACATTTGTTGAAAACAAATATTTGTTTTCTCATATTTTTTCAAAAACAAACAACATCGTGAAAACAAAATTTCTCTAAAAAACTGTGTGTTAGTCTAGGAACTATAATAAGAGATTGTGGCTTTGGACATCCCTCATTTTTATTTCAAAAACAATAATCTTTGATTGGAAAGAGTTCTAATCATTAAAATGTAACCTACTAGTTTTCTTTAATAGAATTAAAAATATATTGATCTATAATTAGATTGAAACAATATCAGAAAACTAAAATATAATAAAGAAATAAATTCTAGAAGCCTAGCAACATAATCATATAGTTGTAAAGGGATAAACAAAAAAAAGTTAAAAAGTCATCATTTATTTTTTATTACTCATAAATTGTTTTTTCTTTCACAAAATTCAGAAATTTATGTTATAATAATATTTGAAATGACATCTGGAGACAAAAACTGATTCCCTAGTAAGGTGGAGCAGAAGATACCGCCCCAGTTGCTTCCAAGAAACCGCTTAATTAAAATAATCGCTTTCTTTTTTTTTCTTTAAAAACAAAAAAAAACAGATAATCGCTTTATGTTTCATTTTTATTTATAATGCCACCACACTTATCACGCCTAAAATGCATATGGGGCCATCACCTACAACTACAAATTTCAAAGATAGACTGCTTTCCACTAATTTTATTTTTTCACCCTCTTTTAAATCATGTTTGAAAAAATGAAAGATTGTTTCATTAAAAAGATGCTGTAAATTTGAACATGAAAGCCCAATCAATTCTTATTTTGTGTACAGCTTAGGAGGTGGTTAATTGCCATCGACCCATGAATATACTAAGTGGATAATCAGGTGTGACGTTTTCCTTAATCGGACGATCTCAGCTGTATCTGAGGGGCTACGAATCTAGCCAGTATAAACATTCGCGCAATCGTCAATGATATATGCAGTATATATGTCACGTCTGGTGACGGTGTCATGTAATCTTTCAATGTGATATCTCGTATATCCCCCGTAGTTTAAGAGTTAATATTTTCTTTCTTAGCAAATAAATATATTAAGATTAGAAATTCTAATACGTATGAAGTCATCAAAGCCACAATCCATTTTTCTTCTAAGCATCTTACTCTAGGACGAGGCCAAATGCTCGCATATGACTGCTGTTACTGTGTGAAAGGGGATCGCTGACGAAATTGTTAAGGCTGATGGGGAGAATCATGCTAAGTGAATTTACTCGCGCTAAGTGCGATTTTGATGCTCCAATTTATGAAAGCGTTCAATGAAATGCATGATCACTGCTTGAATGCGTGACCAACTTCCGGATCCAGGAGCCCTCAGGCTCTCTCACGCCGCTGGTATAGTGAGAGTGTTAATTTATTAGTGAGCGACCACTCCAGTGAATATATGTATCAATTAGACGCTCCAGACGATTGGTATATATTAATTTGTTGTGGACTACCCTCAGATAATGTGCTCCAGTAGTAGCTCGTGAGTTGATATGATGCTTAATTTAATTTATGCTCCGATAATTTACATTTGAAATTCTTACCTCGAACACCTTATTTCTCTGGCTAAATACAAATGCATTTCGTTACATATATTAGGATGTTAGGTCGTATGGAATCTTGTCTTATCTTAGTTCAAATTGATCAAATAGCATACAAATATATATACATGAATATATTTACATAAACTTTCAAATCACACATCAAAGTAGCTCACTTGGGCTAATGATCCTTCTGATAATTTAATTTAAATCACTTTCGTAACACGTACTCATAAAATATATATTTTGGAACACTGATAGGGAATATAGTGAAACCACCGTTACTTTTCAGAAAATCATAAAACTCTTAGTTAAACTTAGTGAACTTCGCAATCCTGACCTTCCCGGCCCCAAAAGCATATCGAGCAAGCATTTAATGCACAAATTATACCCATCATAACCAAACAGCCTAATTGTTGCAGGCGGAGTCACGGCCTAAGAGAAAATCCCAAATAAATTCCTGATTAGGTCTATGTTTTGGGGACCGATCAGACCTGAGCAGTAGCAAAACGTCGGCTTGGCAAAGTAGAATAAAAGCAAGTAGGGAGAAAATTACTCTGTCTCTTGGGTTGTCAAAAGCTTCATGAGCAGGGGTCCATGCGTAGCTGGCTCGCGTGAAACGTTCACTCTTGCATAGAAAGGCTGTGAATGGTTGGATGCTACAACGAATCTAGAGAAGCAAGCTTCTCTCTCTAAAAAATAGATTCATTTCTTTACTGGACCTCCTGCTTCCCCAATTTACGTTTTTCTCTTGCTTTCCAATTGAGGAAGAGAGCCACCTATAGCCTTTGTCCTCTGGTCCTTAATCCCATTTAATTGATTAATTTTCTTCTTTTCTCAGTTTGACACTAAAGCCTCATAAGCCATCCATTTCCATAAATTTCCTCACCCACTCCTCTACTGCAACCGCGTGATCATCTTATATGTCACGCTTTCATCCTTTGTCAATCGATTCTGACTTTTAATCACGATCTTCAGCGATGCCGACTCATTGTCTCAGTATTCTGAATTTTGCGACACTATGAATCTTCAGAGCGATTCCATGACACAATCCGTTCGTCGTCGAATCGAAAGTGTGGATTTTAACCGTAATTACAATTTTATGTCGAAGTCTTATTTTCTTGTATTAAAAATTCGGAATTTCCGGGTGCTAATATTTATCTCGACACTTTATTATATTTCATTTTTTATCTATAATAATCTATCACTAACGTCCAACTTAGTAATTAAGGGCTAGGATAGTCATTGCGAAGGCTATATACAGGATTTAAGCCTTCGTGGGATATAATTGTCTTTTTTTTTTTTTTACAACTAATTATGTAATTATCAAGATAAAATCTCAATAAGAATCTCTTCAAATATTCTAATTTAACTTCATAAATATACCTTACCTTATATAGATTGAAAAAAAAAAAGCTTTTATTAAAGAAGCATACTTGACCAAAAAAGAGAAAAAAAAGAAAAGAAAAATATGATGTAAATGAAAAAGCGATCCAATTTGTGGAAACATTAAAAAGCGAGTGAACTTAGCCTACTTGTATGGAAATAAAAAGACAACTCATATTGTGAGTGGAATGTAGACTAATGGTATTTGTTTTTTTATTTAATGTTGAATAAAATATTTTTTAAGCTTAATTATGAATAATACTTAATAAGTATTAAATTGTTTGTTTTTTAATATTGAATAGTGAGTAGGGATAATGGATGATTATTTGGGTTAAGTCGTCCGCGTTTGCAATAAAGACAGGTTGGATTTAAATATAATCGAGTTTTTTGGCAGTTTTAGTTTATTTTACCGAATATGAGACTGAAGTTTGGAGGCGGGTTCATATATTGTCTTTATCGTTCTTCCCCGATTATATTTTAAAATTATTTTATTATTATTTTATTTTATACTTTAATATAAATAATAATAATAAATTATAATGTTTTTTAATAAATAATTTATAAAAATTCATAATATTGTTATTTTTATGAAATATATTAATTTTAATGTAATAAAAAAAATAAATATAAAAAAATAAAAATAAAAAATAAAAATCAAATATAAACGAGACTGGTTTGAGAATTTTCTCATCCCACTTTATCTGCCCTATTTGATTTTTAAAATGAGGCAGTTATAGATTGAAAAAAAATAAATGGCCAGGAATTGGGATGAGATCCTCATCCTAAACTATCTTCGTATCATCAATAATAATGAGGCCAAATAAAGTTTTCTTATTTTTGTAGAAAATAACTTTTTTTGAATAGAAAAATCAAATATTTTCATTTTTTATATTAAGAACTTTTTTAAAAAAAATCAATAAGTCGTGAAAATTTGAAAAAATAAATAGCTTAATGCTAAAAGCTAGATAACTTTTAGCATTAAGTCAAAAAATAAACAACCACTAAGTGTAAGGAGTTTGACATTAAAATAAATTATATATAAAAAAAATTACACAATTACGTTACATTACAAAATAATCACCAAATTAGTTTATCATATATTTTGAAAAGTGCATTTACAATTGTGATTTTAAAAATTACCTTCCCCTCACACATAGCGATAGCATGCCTCAACATTAAACAACAAGCAAGATATAAAGGGAGGAGTTTTGGATTCAAATTCTAATGTTACGTATTCGAGTCATAATGGGAACATTGGGTTGGGACTCATACTATTATGTATGCTAAACATAATGGGAACTAACAGATTTTCCTTGCTATGATAGGGTCATTCATCCCGTCGAGAGGAGCATATTCAAAATCTCTCATCTCTGTCTTATGTACTAACCTTCTTCTCTCCTCTTTGGTTTTTATTTTGAAGTAACAGAAATTATCAAAGGAATGGCAAAATATGTGGAGTTCTTTGAATCTGGGGTGAGAATAGGTAACGATTTCCTCCCATATGTAATTTGGAGTGTTGGATCTGATGCTATCGATTTGAATAATAAATATTTAGAACACAAAGCATAATTTTAATGGAGAAAAAAAAAAGCATGAAATTACATACGGTTTGGAATCCATGAATGTCTTCTTGATCGCAGATTGATGAAAATTTTTGCGAAAAAGCGGCCTCAAGATCTTCTCCAATTACCATTACCTTGCTTGGAATGCGGCTTAATGAGAATCGCCTCTCACGTCTCGAGAAAAATTCTCGGGAAATCTTGTATGTGAGGTGTACGTATCACTTAGGGTTTGGGAGGGACTTAGGCCTTATTTATATTGAGTTCGACCACGGGCCCTCTCATCACCCAGGCCGGGCCGTACTCGGCTTCCACACCTAAGCCCAGGCCATATGTTTTGTTAAGAAGCTGATAATCTCGCCAATTGGACAAACTTAATCAGTTTGCTTTAATTAATAAAAAGCCCACATAAAGGAAAAAACTAACATTCTCGCCAGTGATATTAATTGAAGCAAGCGTAATGCGCTTTATATTGGTCTAAGTTATTCTTAATAGTCAATCCCAGATCCATGTTAAAGTCTCGAACAACTTGGATCATGGCGGTAATTGCATGAGCCTCCACATGACCAACCTCATGAGTCACACTGCAGTGCTTTCAACTGCGATATGCTGGATTCAATGGTAGTGTGTTTAAATGGACAATACCTCATAATGAGTGATACTTCATGTGTTATCCATTTTTGTTAGTCAAATTCTCTCTCCTTAGGTGTCAAAACCTAAGTGTGTCCACTTGGAAGAATCTCAATCTGCATGTAGTTCAATAGACATGTATGTGTTACCTTCAATAGGCAACTTTACTTTATGTGTAACAAAACATCTTGGTAAAGCTAATGCAAGAATGCCTCTTTGTATTCAGGTTTACAATGCAGCAGAGATTTTCAGCAATTATATGTACTTCGGCTTCGATAAACCTACATTCACGCAGGAAATACGTATTGAATCTGTGAAAGAGGTTATTCACAAATTCAGTATTTAAAAATGTAATGAAATTGAATTCCAACCTTCATAAAACAACATAAAAAACTTAATAAGCTCCCACTAATTCTGATATCCCATATTCTCTAAGCCAAATATTAATGACATGTCGATCAAATACACAAGGCGAAGGCCTTTAGTTAGTGAATCTGCGATCGTATCGTCTGTTGATATATGCTCCCTTTTTGCCCGTCACGTTTTGAACTTTTCCTTTGTAGTCGGAGTATTTGACCTCCATGTGCTTAGACCCCTTGAGACCTCACATTTGTTGTTAATAAACCTTGCTGATTATTGTCCTGATACAATTGTATGGGCCTATCCACCAAATCAAACAGGTTAACTCCTTAATGAGGTTTGAGCCAAATTACGGTAGTTATTTGAAAAGCGTACTACAAACTCCTCTTGCATGGTAGAGGATGCAATTGATTTGTTCTCACTTTTCATGACCTTGCACCTCTGCTAACTTAAGATATAACCGGAGTTGTTGACTTCTTTTCATCGCTGACCCGGCCAAAGTCTGAGATAAGACCACCCGACTAGTAAATCCCGAACGTGTTTGTAAATCAACATATAGTCTTTGTCCTCTTTAAGTGTCCTCTTTAAATTTACCTCATAACCTTGCGTGACGATGATCATGTCCTCTTGGTTGTGATATCTGCGAGAATCCTGATACTGAAACGATATCGAGGCCCTAGTCGTATGACATACATAATACTCACGAGTGCCTTGTAAGGTCACATTCTTCCATTTGGGCTTTCTCTATGTCTGAATGAGGACATTGATAGACTGGCTTATCACCTTTTCTGAGGCGGGAGCAATTCACGGTTTACATAGTTGTGTTGGATTTTTCTAAAAATCGGTCAACATATGCCCTCTGAGATAAACCAGTGATGAAGCGGTCCTATGAGATCTCGATGCAGGTTAAAGGCGCTCACCAAGGTCCTTCATATCAAAGTTGTTTTGACAACATCGGCATCTCATGCGATGAGCCAAAGGAGTCTTCTTTGGCGGATATCATCGCGTAGAGTATTAGGAAAATGAATTTCCTCACGGCTGACGCTATGATTATATCGATTTGATGCTTTGTTCTCGACAAAACCATATGAAACGCAACTATGGAAGCTTTAGTACCATTGTCCTAGAAGCTTGCTTGAGACCATAAATGAACTTTTAGTCTACATATAAGTTTACGAATGCGTTCAACCGCAAGCGGCGGGTTCTGTCATATAGACCGTTTAAGGTCTCCGTTGAAGCGGTTTAACATCCATCTGGTGTAACTCCATATCAAAATGAGCAACTAATGCCATGATCACTGCGAAAGAATCTTTAGAAAGAAATTTGGAGAAAAGTTGCTTCATAGTCTACTCCTTCTCCTCTCTGAGTGAACAACTGGCTCCATGATTGACTTTCGGCTTCAGCCTTTCCTTCGAAGTCCACCAGTCTTATACACCCCATTTCGCGACCAATGGGTCTGACCATCAGGTAATTCAATGGTTCCAAACTCCAGTATGCTCATAGATTTAATTTCATCTCTCAATTCATCCGACCACAGTTCTGATTGAGGATGACAAACTTCCTCATAAGTTGTTAGATTCGATCCACAGAACGATATAAGTAGTCTTGCTCTCTATATAAGATTCTAAATGGTTCGATTATGGTAATTCTTTGATCGTCTCTCACAGTGGATCTCCTTACTTGGGTAGTAATGGCCATATTTTGCACTGAGCCTTGATGAACCATTAGGAATTTATCACCAACAGGATCCCTAGTCTCAGCGAGGTTGATATGGTGTGGGAGTTTCCTGATTATACGTATGGGAGGAGATCGGACACCATTACTCGTCGTACTACTCATCCTCAATGAGTACGCGACCATTTACTCTCTTAATACATCAAACTCGAAAACTTAGGCATGCGATTCCCGCAATTCTTGTGCCTCCATTGGGATTATAGAGCTAGATATCACCGAATATTTCGGAGTAAGATACAAAATAACACCTAGTGGTTAAGAGTCCGACTTACTTAATGTTGGATTATGGCACTACTTATACGGAGGACATCCCCCGAACCTTAAGATGGTTTTAAAATTTAGGCTTTTATCAGTCCATAACTTTCAAAGGAGTTAATGGAGCGGCTTTACGTAAATTACCACGATTCAAAATGTACAAAATCATTTTCAAAGCTTCACCCCCATGAAAACCAGGTGATTGTCCTACTTATCCATACTCCTTACCATTTCCATAAAGTGCGATTGCGCCTTTCGGCTATACCATTTGCTGGGACTCAGGCATAGTATTGTGCCACTATCGAGTCCTCTAAGTATTTGTGAATGGCCTGGTACATCGACATATGCATGCTTGCCATAATACTCTCTCGCTCGGTCGGTCTAACAACCTTTATGACTTTCCCGATTGTTTCTCGACTTGATCAGAAAAATCTTGAACTTGTCGAAGAGACTCGAACTTTCTTTGTCAGTACAAATAACCATATGAGAATAGTCGTAATAAATGTGATGAAATAAAAATTTCTACACAAGGTTCTCCCATAAGGTCCACTTATATCGGTGAATGACTTCAGCCAGTCGAGGAACTACGATTTCTTGATTTTCTTTCTTATCTTGGTCCATTTACCCTACAACGGTCTACGCATATCTCTAAGTCATTTTAAGAGCGAGGCGGGATATTAGTCTTTAATGCCTTTCTACTCTATCATAGAGATATGGCGAAGTCGTTATGCCATAATGCTAAGACTCTTCGCATAGGTAGTGGTCTCTGAAACAATACTTTGGTAGTATAAAGCTGCGTGTCATCGGAGATAAACTTAATCCTATATAATCAGTTGAATTATGTGATCTGACCTTATTTGAATTAAGAAATATTGAAATAATATTATCTTATTCAAAAGAATAATCATATGAATCGAACAGTAAATCTGAAACAATTCCTTAAAAAGAAGGTACATAAAATGTCTTTCAA
Source organism: Tetrastigma voinierianum (assembly GCA_016808115.1). NCBI lineage: Eukaryota > Viridiplantae > Streptophyta > Magnoliopsida > Vitales > Vitaceae > Tetrastigma > Tetrastigma voinierianum. The sequence continues at coordinate 65,748 of JAEQBH010001396.1, read as the reverse complement.
CATCAATTTAAAGGCAAGGAATCTAAAACTAAAGATTACATCTCCCACGAAGACATGACTTGACCTTCGTTATTTCCCATAGTAGGCTTTGATTCATCACTTGTTTGGCTTCCTCAGGTTTATGAATCCTGTATGGTAAATCTGACATGATTAGTTGCTCAGCTCTCGAGCCACGAAGCTGGATGGTGCTTGAGGATAGGTTGGATTCTGAAGCAAGTATTAAAGAATCATTACTGTAAGCCACGCTTGGACATCCAAGCTTTAAATTTTACTGATCCTTCTTCATGAGCCTTCTTCTTATGAAAAGAGCGTGATCACCATCCTTTTTCAAGAATGTCTTCTTTGGACTCTATTATCGATTATTGGGTAGTTTCATGAGCACTTTATGGAGTTCGACTTGCAGACTTCTTATTCTTCCTCTTATGGGGACTTACGGCATATAAGTATGCTCTTTCTCCTTCTTAAGCTTCTCTTCCTCTGCCTTACCACCCTTGCTATCAAGTCATTTCTTGACCAAGTCATCTTGGGAATTGTAGTTTGTCTTTATAATCCCAATCGGGTGAGAGGGTGTTAGGCTGATGCCTGATAAGCATCAGGAATGGTAACATTAAGAGCTTGGGTTTCGCCTTTAGGTCCATTATCGGGGCCATGTCCACAACCCGTTGTACCATCATACTTCATGTTGAAGAGCTTTTTTGAAGAAGTGTTCCCAGCCTCGGCATTGGATGAAACTCGATTTCTAGCCTCGCCATTTGCCATCATTTCACTTAATGATCGATCCTCTTTGGTAAACCACTTTTCAAATGTTCTTGTATAGATTTCTTCATTGTCAATGAAACAAATCTATTACTCCTCTCCCGAATGTAATCAGTTTCGACTTATTGTGGTTTGGTATAAACACATCCATTATAGTGCCGTATGAACATCACTTGACTCCATTCGAATAAGAATTCCTCTTTCCATTTCTTTGAAATTCAATCCGGTGAGACCTCGATTGAAATGGAATTGCAGCTCCATGAGAAAAATTAGTGAAAAATAAAAATAATGTCTGATCGGCATCATGTGAATTTTTCCATACAGAGGAGTATACATCATCATAATCTACGCTGGGCGAGGAAAATATGGCATGCGATTGATTCTCTAGCATAATGGCGTGCAGAACATATTCTAATCACCATTGAAATCACCACCTTTGGGTGTATGACACATACCATACATGTATCCCTCCATGAACTAACACGGGACCACCTCCTTTGGGAGTATGATCATGTAATAGAGCAGAGACATCCCACCCTGATATGAGGCGATATTTCACCAGGCCAAATCAAATTGTACCACTTTGGCGGTATGACTCAATTGAATCCTTGAAAATCTCATACCCGAGGATATTAACTTTATGTATCACATTCTATATATATATGTAATGCTAATTATCTTTGTTTCAAATAATTCATTAATAGTCACTTGAATATAGACTCACCGACCCTTATGCGATGATATACACATATTAAATTTCTGCATATGTATTTCACAAACAGAAATACAAAAATACGTGAAAATACCCTAATTCTAAGTGTAAATAGGGTTACATGCATTTCATATGCCTTAAAAGCTTCAAACATGCAAAGTGAACATATACCACATTGTAGGGAATTTCAATGAGTCTGCGGATAGAGATTGCCCGGAAATACCCTCACACGCCCTCACGGCGCCACGAGAAGGTTAGTAGCGTGTGGGCGTAACGATGGCGCGATAATCACGGTACGGGTTTTGTTATTGGGTGAGCGTTAACCGAGCGGTCGTTGGCCGAGGTCAGTCAGGCTTATTCGGGTCGTTGGTAGGTTAGATTGGCTGTCAGATTAGTTAATGGTCAGATCGTTGGCCGTTAGTTGGTCGATGTCTTGGCCAGTTAATGGTCGGAGTCTGTGGATTGACGGTCGGGTCGGTCTGGGTGGTCGAATCGGGTTATGAGATAGCGTCGTGATACGTCGGCGTCCGCGTCGGTGATACTGCGTGGTGTCCCGCGTCCCGACGTGCGTCGGCATCCACTTGCGAGCGAGATTGCGGGTGGTCGTCCGGTTTGGCCGAGATTGGTCGGCCCGACTAGGTCATGATGACGTCATCATGGCGTCGTGACGGATTGGATCGAATCTGGCGTGTCTTGCCGCAGCGCGAAGTAAATCTTGCGTGGCGTGGCCCGGCGTGGCGGCGCGTGGCGCGTCAGACCACCCTCGGCGACCAGGCCGCAAATGTGATCGTCTCGTCGTGAATTCGAATATGCAAAAATATTTAATTTTGGATTTATCGAAAAACTCCGAAACTGGACAGAATGAGCGATTTTCATAAAACCCTAAAATTTTTTTTCTCCAATTCCTTATGTTTTGTATTATAATCTATGGTTGGCTCTGATACCAACTGTTGGATACGATTCTATCAATTCTAGATAACCATGTTAGAACACAAAGCATAATTTTAATGGAGAAAAAAAAACTGTAAATTACATACCTTATTTGGAATCCATGAATGTCTTCTTGATGTGAGATTGATGAAGAGCATATGAAAACGTATAGTCTTACCCACGATTGACCTTCTTAAAATGGCTTAATGAGAATACCTCTCAGTCTCGAAAAAAAATTTCTAAATCTTGTATGTGAGTGTACGTATCGCCAGGGTTTGGGAGGAGACTTGGGCATATTTATATTGAGTTAAGCCACGGGCCCTCATCGCGAGTGAGACCGTACCTCATTCTCTTATTTAAGCGAAGCCAAGTATGTTTTATTAAAAACGATAACAATCTCGTAATTAGACGAGCTTAATCAGTTTGCTTTAATTAATAAGCCCACATAAAAGGAAAAAACTAACCTTTGGGAGTACTACCATCCTCCCTCGAGAAACAAAGGCTATGGCGACTGACCGGCAATATGGCGTCGATTAGCGATACCAACGATTTCATGTTCTATTCGGTTGTGTAGAGATCAAACAGCGATTCATTTATTTGTGATTCATTTGATTTATATGCATAGACTCCATTAATCTCATTCTTTGCTTCTCTTCTGCCATGGATCTGCGAAAATTACTTTGCTTGGCTTGGCGAACATCATGACAGCGGAGCCGCATTTGTTTTTGGTGAATCTTTGACGGTGTTTTATTTGAATGCGAAAGCGATTTGCTTCGACGATGATCGGCTATTTTTTTCGTTAAGCTTGCTCGGCGAAATTTTTTGAAAAAATCATTCCAAAACAAAAAAAGCCAAAAAAATTTGGGCTTTAAATTCGAGGAAAAACTCGCTCATGTGATTTTATCTTTCCATACAAAGGTCACTCATGACTTTCCATCTTTCTATTTCTTGCCAAGTATGAAAGAAATATAGTGCTTTAAAATTACGCATTTTATAATATTATTCATAAGGTTTAAGTAAAATTATTTTAGAAGATTTACATGTTTTTTCTTGATAGTTTAAGATAAATAAAACAAGTTTAGAATAAAAATAATATATATATATATATATATATATATATATATATATATATATATATATATATATATATATATATATATATATATATATATATATATATATATATATATATATATATATATAATCCCTCAATTTTTAGTATGTAAAAAACAAATAACTTAATCCTTAATATAGATAAAATATTAAAAAACAAACGACTTAATATTTAATCTTTGTCGTCTTGTCGACATTAAAGCGAAAAAAGTTATATTCGACATTGAGTCAAAAAAAAAATAAACGCCATAAGTGCTTCATTTTCAGTTTCAAATTCGTAAAATTGAAATCATAAAAAAAAAAAATTGTGGAAAGGAGTTGGTTGGATCCGGTTTAGGCTACGTTTTTAGTTATTCAATCGATAAATTAGGTGTTAAATTCTTTAATAATTTTAAAATTAAGGGTTTTCTTTCATTTTCCATGTATTTTTTACAATCAACTTAAGAATATCAATCTTTTTTATATCTAAATATTTTGCATTACATCTTGTTATATTCTTACAAAGACCGGAGCTTCTTATACATCTTCATTTTTACCATTTGAACAAGACAAAGGGCAATTTATGAATATCAATAAAAACAATTAAAGTGAATTTGTTATTAAAAAATTTCTTTCAATTATGATATCTTTAATTTACTCCTTCCCGAAATAATTATCACATAAATCTTGTTCTAACACATACTCTATTTCCATAATTTTATATTAAGCATCTCTAATGGTACGGATGCCCAACTCGAAGAAATGAGACTCACGATTCAACTCGAATCGGACCAATAAGCTTGTTGACGGATCATTGGATAGGTTGAGCTTTGCATATTATTGAAGCTTACGGCATATCCCACATGCCTTTATTAGGTTGGCCTAGTCAGCTTAATAATTAAAACCGAATTTTTTTTTTTTAATAATTCTAACCCTTCCATTTTGTTTAAAATTTAATATATCATCTAAGTTGCACTTTTATTTGATCTAGATTATGTATTTAAAAAAAAAATAACATAGACTTACACGTAGACTTTTCCAACATCTCCAAATGTAATAATGATTTATATATATTTGAAGAAATATATGATATATTTACTGAACAAATTTTTAGAAGAGATTTTCTATTTTGAATTATTTTCTAAGCTTACTTTTTATTTTATTTTATTTAAATTTCGAAGACAATTTAAACAAAAACATTAAGTTAAAAGGTTAGTATAAGGGTAAGCTTCGAGCCTTCGATGCATATGAAAACGACAACAATTTCTTTTGGGTCGGTATTATGATAAGCGGCTGTCAAATGAATATGACGTGGCGGTAAGGACAAAATAATAAACGATCTCGGATCGAAGTTATCTTTGTGATCTTTGAATTGATGTAGGCTGAGGCTACGAAAATATAAAATTAAAATGACGAGATAAATAAAGCGAATTATTGAGTTTTGATATTATATCAGTCATAAAAAATAATAATACTTGTAAGGTGCTGTTCAAAGCGCTGAAAAAATCTAACAGATAATCACCAAAATCATATGATAAATCACCAAAAAGCTGAAACGAGATAAATGCTAAAAATCACAATAGATAAATCACCAAATAAGCCCAATAATAATAATAATTAGGCTTGGGAACTTTCATCTCGTTTAGGCTAGATATGGGCTCACTATGCACCCCCAGTAAAAAACGTTTTGTAATTGGCGTTGGTCGCTGGTTTGCCGATTCCATCTAGAATTTGGTGAGGAGAGAGAGGAGAGAGGTGAGAGGTGAGATGGATGTGCTTTCATCCACACAGTCACGGAGTATATTCCTCAAGCAGAAATCAACAAATGCAGTTCCTAATCTTCAAAGTTGTGTTCGAGTTTTGCCGAGATCTATCGATGTTAGTCTCACCCACCAAATGTTCGATGAAATTCCCGTTTCAGATACTTTTGCCTGGAACAATCTAATCCAGACCCATCTCACCAATGGAGATCCCGACCGCGTCGTCTCCACCTATCGGCAAATGCTGCTCCGTGGTGTTCGTCCCGATAAGCATACTCTCCCTCGCATTTTGACTGCTGCTCGCCAGACTAATAATAGCTTCTTCTTTGGGAAGCAGGTCCATGGGCATGCCTTGAAGCTTGGTCTATCTTCCGATAGTTATGTGATTAGTGCTCTACTGGAACTGTACGGGCGTCTTGATGGAGCTGATGCCGCGAAGTTGTTGTTTTTAATAAATCCAGCCAGGAGAAATTCTGTGTCTTGGACTCTGATATCTCGGCTGTATATCATGGAAGATAAACCTGGTTTGGCTGTTGATATGTTTAAACAGATGGTGAAGTCCAAGGCTGAGATTGATCCACTGGCGTTGGTTACTGCAATTGGCGCTTGTGGGATTCTGAAGTCGCTGCCGGAGGGGAGGATTGTGCATGACATTGCAAGGAAATCTGGATTAGAGGGTGATGTTCTGGTCAGTAATTCGCTCTTGAAGTTGTATATTGATTGCGGGAGTATCAAAGATGCTCGCTCGAGCAGTTTTTGATCGAATGCCCTCAAAAGATGTCATCTCCTGGACCGAAATTTTCCGAGGTTATGTCAAGAATGGAGGATTCAATGAGGGTCTCAAGTTGTTCAGGCAGATGAGCATGGTGGGGATAAAACCCGATTCGCTTGCCATCTCCAGCATCCTTCCAGCCTGTGGGAGAGTAGCAGCTCATAAGCAGGGCAAAGAAATTCATGCATATTTGCTTAGAAATGGGATTGACATGGTGCGACCAGTCCAAATGCTGTTTGGATATGTATGTGGGGAAATCAGGATTCATTGATTCTGCTGCAGATTTTGCTGGTATGGAGGAAGAATTCCATTTCATGGACTGTGATGATACTAGGCTATAGCTTACATGGCCAAGGAGAGCTTGGTGTTGACCTGTTTTGCGAAATGGAGAAAAACTCGAGAGTACAAATTGATCAAATCGCGTATGCTGCTGTCCTGTCCTCCATGCCTGCACCACTGCCCGCCTGGTCGAGCAAGGGCGGTTCTACTTCAACTGCATTTCATCTCCTAAGATCAGACACCATGCTTTAATGGTTGCTCTTCTATCTCATGCAGGACTCTTTCACGAGGTCCGGGTTTTTATGGAGCAGCACAAGCTTGAAGGCTATGTAGAGGTACTAAGAGCGTTGTTGGATGGTTGTATCCCAGGATACACCGAAACATGCCAACAGCCAAACGAGTCGTGATCTCAGCTCTGCCAATCTCAAACTCTCAATGCTGACAATTATGTTCTTCTCTCAAACTGGTACACAAGCTCAGCCAAATGGGAAATGGTAGATAAAGTCAGAGAAACTATTAGAGATATGGGGTTGAAGCCTAGAAAAGGCTATAGTTGGATAGAGTTTAGAAACAAAATTCATGTGTTTGGAACAGGGGATGTATCCCATCCAAGATCAGAGAAGATATATATACTGGGAACTGCTGAGTTTGATGAAGAAAATTGAAGAGGAAGGGACTATGTTGAATGCAGATTTCAGTCTCCATGATGTTGATGAAGAACGAGAAATGCATACTGATTGGACACAGTGAGTTGTTGGCTACATCTTTTGGGCTAATCAGTACACAAGCAGGGGCAACGATTCGTGTGACGAAAAATCTTCGAATATGTGGGAATTGCCATGATTCTGCTAAAGCAATCTCTAAGATGGTAGAAAGAGAAAAATCATAATCAAGGACCCAAGCTGCTTTCTGCTTTCACCATTTTAAAGATGGGTTTTGTTCTTGTGGAGATTTTTGGTGATTCAGTTCTTGGTTTGTTGTTTTTGTTGTTATGAGTCGAAGTAGAGGGAGTTTCATTTGGTTAGAAGTAGATTTGAGAGCTTTAGACTGGAAGGAATTTCAGTGGTGGATTCTCAAAATTTCAAGAGGCATATGTATATAAAATTACTTTTAACTAATTAAATAATTCGCTATCCCGAACATTTTATATCTTGGGGTTTAGTAATAAAAATCTAGTTCTCATATAAGAATGAGTTTTATATCGTTAGATGATGATTTTGCTCCTCTTGAATCTGTGTAGATAAAATTTTGTACAGCAACATGTTGAAATAAAATCGTCATCCCAACGGTGTAAGCTTGAAACGATATTTTATAGTTAAACCTTAAATCTTATAACTCATTTGAAGTAATGTTATTTTCGAGGTATTCTCAAAATTTCAAGAGCCATATTCTTTCAGAGTAAAACTGCATAATTTTATTTGTAAATATGATATAGTAAAGTATATAAAAAATAAAACTATTGAGTAGAGAAATTAAGTGTCTGTTTTGTGTATGATCTTGAAAACTATTTTATATTCTATAAAACAAGAAAAATAAGGAAAACATGTTTGATTTCTAATTTTTTTTTGTTGAAAAACACAAAAAACTCTAAATTTTAAAAACAAAGAAGAGTTTTTAGATAACATCTTTTTGGTGTTCTTTGAAATTTATTCTTATTATTTGAATTTAGTATTTTTTGTGTTCTATCGTTTTTGAGATCATAAAAAATAACTATAAATTATGGGTTTGTTATCGTTTTTAAAAATTGTTTTATGTTCTAAAAATAAAGAGAACAAGAAAAATATGGTTGGATTTAGGTTTTTTTTTTTTTTGCTTGTTTGTCTTGAAAAACACACAAAAAAATAAAAAAAATAAAAAATCAAAGAATAAGAAGATTTTCCGGAGAACATAAAAATAGTATTTTCTGTATTTTTAAAAACTATTATGAAGAATAATTTTTAAAAACATGAAACAAATAAGTTCAAAATGTGTTCTTTATTTGTTATCCATATTTTTTAGATCAGAAACAGTTTTAAAATACAGTAACTAGTCTAATATATTTTAGCGGAGTCCATGAAAAATGGATATTACGCTGTTGTGCTTACCACGTGGAAGGAAGGGTGTAGATCCCAAGCTTTACACCGCCATTTGGCTATGTTTAGTTTTGAAAGCAAGAGTTTTGGATTTAAATACCGTTTTAAAAAAATATTTTATAAAAATAGTTTTGATTTCAAATTATTGTCCAACTTAGTACGTGTCATAACTACGATAATACTGTTGCCCAGAACAGTAACTTTATCAAATTTTTTTAAGTCATTGCCGCTGACAATAACTTCATTTTTTTTATAAAAAAGCAATTATCGTTGTTCTTAACAGAATTTTAAGAAGATTTATTATAATAATAATAAAATTAAAGTGATAGTAATAATTTAAAAAAAAGATTAATAAGATTAATATAAAAAATAATTTTAAAAGAATAACATAAAATAAAAGGAAAATATTATATAAAATAATTATATTTTAAATTATCTATTGACAAACAATATATTTTTGCATGAAACCCGATTATTTTAATATCAAATAAGATAATATTTTTTTAAAATATTAATAATATAAATATGAAAAACAATTTAAAATAAATACTATAAAATACAATGATAATATGATTTAAAATAAATAAATTTTTAATAATTAATATCAAATATTAAAAAATTGTTTTAATCAAGATAAACTAATAATTGGAGTTTGTCGCGACAAACTTCAGATCCAGAGTTTCTTGCGACAAACTCCAATTGTTTGTCGCGACAAACTCCATATTTTGATGAATTCCGGGTTCACAAAGTGAATCGATGAATTGATGGTGTGAGAATAATGGCAAGAGTTTGGCTGATACCGAGAACTAGTGTTCACTTAAAAAATAATTTTGTGAAAATGTGATTGGTCGAGTAATTGAGTTGAATCACCGTGTTTGATCGTTAAGCGCGTGAAATTTAATTTTGATGTATGGAAATGTGGGGATTACATAACATGATTGTGATTTAAATTATGTGAATATATCATGTTATATATTTGCATGTGTTATAGAATTGAAATGGAATTGGCATCATGCATTTCCCATATACCTTTGGGAGCACCTTAGGGCCGATAAGTGAGTGCGTGAAATTAGTGCGAATGAATAGTTTCGGAGGGTTGACTAAATAATAATAATTATAATATCGGAGGGTAGTCCATATATAAAATGTCGTCGTCGGAGGCGGCCCACGATGATATACATCGGGGTAGTCAGCGCATAATGTGATCGTCGAGGCAGCGTTGATATATCTCGGAGGGTGGTCTACTAAATATAACATCGGAACCAGTCCACTAATTATCGGAGTAGTCCACAATTGATAACAAATAGGCTTTGTTTAAAGCAATATTTCTCATACGAGAGGAACTTGGCGAGTGTGAAATTCGATTGAAGACTCGAGTCACGAGTGCCGGTAAACATTCAGTAGGATCGTGCATTTGCTTGAATGTGTGTTTATTTTAGACGTTGATATGCGCTTAGGTGAATAGTAGCAACTTAGGGTGGTGCGCCCGAAAATACCACATAATTTTTTATAATTTTATTATATGTTCGAGTATAAATTGAGTGTTTGGGTATTTACGAAAATGGTTAAATGAATATTGATTGTTATTTGATAGAGTGATTTAAAAGATTAAGCAGAAATTTACTGATGTCAAGGGCAAAAGTGGAAACTTATAAAATCAGGACCTAAAGATCATTTGTGAATATGTTTATGTGTTTAAGAGTGAATATGGAAAAATTTGAAGTGCAAATAGAAGGATGTATGGGCCATATAACATTTTGGGATAATTTAAATTCAAATGGACTTTGTAGACCAATCAAGGCCTTATATGAGAATTTTCATTTAACTTCAAATAGAAGGATGTATAGGCATATAACGTTTTACAGGTTAAGCTTAAGTTGGAATGGGCTTTGTAGGCGATCGAGGCACTATATGAAGATTTTTATTTAAAGACCAAAATTTGGTCTAAGAGCTCATTAGATAAAAAAAAAAAACGTTTTTGGGAGAGAAGAGAGGAGCAAAGAGAGGAAAGTAGGGTTTTTGTAGAAGAAGAGGAGCCCGAGAGGAAGCTAGGGTTTTGTAGAAATCGAAATTGTCTGAGACTTCTGAGGTTGTTCAAGGAGAAGGCTAGACGAGGGTTTCCAAGTGATTCAAGGTATGTGAAGACAAATCCTAGAATGTATTTAGAGTCTTTGGGTTAGAAGAAACCTAGATTTGTGCAAATAATTTTTGTTGGTTTGAGTTCAATTTTGTGGTTGATTTTGGTTTGTGGTCCTCAAATGGAAGAGTTGTGTATAGAGGAAATGATGAAGTTTTAGGGGAGATGCTGTCAAAATTTTCCAAACTCATGTTTTTGTTTTGACCATAACTTGGTCATTTCTTATCCTAATTGAGTGATTCAAATTAAAGAGATGTATTTAGACTTATAGTATAATTTCACTTGAGCTAAAGTGCGAGTGGGCCGGTGGACGTAAATTCGTTGAAGTGATGCTACATTTGGATAAATTTACGGTTCAATTCTGAAACAGGTTATGTGTTTTGGAGTAGTTTTGGTACTTAGGCCATAAGTTGAGTTTCACTCATCCTAATTGAGTGATTCAAATTTCTGGGAAAACTAGACTTCAGTGGCATAGAAAGGAAATAAGAGTGTTGCATCAGAGTGTTAGAGACGAGGGACCACAGGACCTTGGGTGAAGCTGAAGATGGCGCGCTTCGGCTAGAGCATATCTGGAGTAGAAGCGAGTGGAAGATAACGACGCTCCAGATGTGATAGTAGATAATTTCCAAATCTTTGATACTCTTTGTGTCATTAATTGACCCGGGTCGACCCACTCCTATATTTATCTTGACATACCTCTTAGGTAGAAATTTTACCCGAGTGGGCCAGGTATGACTGTCTTGGTGGCTTGAACACTCGGGCATAGTGTTATTATGAATAAAGTGTATAGAGATTGCCCCATTAGAATGCGAGTATGGTTCACAGGGATTTGATCGAATTATCCTTTAAGAGGAGTTTGATGTGATTTTGGGGATGGATTGGTTGTCAGACACTAAGTGATGGTGGATTGTAGAATGAAAGAGTGACCTTGAGTACCAGAATGAGGATGAAGTAACTTTCATCGGCGGAGGTCGACCACCTCTCAATGTGTTATCATGCCAGCTGCTAAGAAAAATGGGTAGAAAGGATGTGAAGCCTACTTGGCTTATGTGATTGATACGGTAAAGGCAATGCCTAGCATATCTGATATCCCTACTGTTAGTGACTTTTCAGACATGTTTCCGGAAGAGTTGCCAGGATTTCCTCCACAGAGGGAAATTGAGGTTGCTATCGACGTTGTACCAGGTGCCACACCGGCATCCATTACACCGTACCGAATGGCTCCAGTGGAATTAAAAGAATTGAAGCTTCAATTGCGAAGCGCTAGAAAAATAGTTTATTCACCAAGTGTATCGCAGGTGGGAGCTCGTGCTTTTGTTAAGAAGAAAGATGGTACACTTGGTTATGTATTGACTATAGACAAGCGAGCAGAGTTGACCATAAGAATATTATGCATTGCCGAAATTGATGATTTGTTTGACCAAGCTGAAGGTGCGTATCTTTCGAAGATTGACTTGATTTGGGTATCATCGGTTGAATTAAAGATGTGGATGTGCGTAAAACGCGACATTTTAGAGCGCGATATGGACATTGCAGGTTCTGGTAATGCTAGTTTGGTTTGACAAATACTCGGCGGCTTTCATGGACCTAATGAATCGTGTTTTAAACCGTATGTGGATTAATTTGTCGTGAGTGTTCATAGAGCGACATTCTTGTGTCATTAGAAGTGGGAAAATCCACGACATACACCTTCGGGTAGTGTTAGAGACTCTGAGAAAAGAGCAGTTGTATGCGAAATTGAGCAAGTGTGAATTTTGGTTGAATGAAGTATCATTTCTTGGGCACATTGTATCGAAAGAAGGAATCTGAGTGGATCCAAAGAAAATAGAAGTAGTTGTCGAATGGAAGCACGAAATTTTACAGTAAGTAGTTTCTGGGATTGCGGGTTACTCTGAAGATTTGTTAAGGGGTTTTCGATGATCTCAGCCCCAATGACGAGACTGCTCCAGAAAAATGTGAAATTTGAATGGGGTGAAGAATGTCAAAAGTTTGATAAAATTTGAAAGCATTCTTAGCAGGGCTCAGGTTCTTACTCGGTAGACACGTGGTAAGGAATATATGTGATCTTTAGTGACAACCACTAAATGGACTTGGATGTGTCTAATCTGAGGGAGGTAATGTGGTAGCTAATGCTTGAGGCAGTTGACGCATGAAAAAAAGAACTACCCCACGCGGGATTGGGATTAGCCCTTGATTGTATTTCTTATTTGAAGGGTGGAGACATTATTTGTATGGAGAAAAATGTTTCATCTACACCGATCATAAGAGTCTTAAGTATTTGCCCTTACAACGAGAGCTTAACTTGAGACAACGTAGATGGATGAAGTTGATAAAAGACTATGATTGCGTGATTGACTATCCCGCGGAAAGGCGATGTGGTGGCCGGCACAGTAGAAAGACAATCTGGCAGCAGGCGTTGGTCTCATTTTCGTTGATGAAGCCGTGGTGCGTAGTGACAAAATTGATAGCGAGGCCAGGGTTTGTTGGATCGGTGCCAGGAGCGCAAAGAAGATAGGAAAATTGTTGTTATAGTAAATTCGGATTGGAAATGGTAAAGAGAAATCGAGGTTCTGATAGAAATGAAGATAGGTGTTGTATTATAAAGATCGGGTTTGTGTACCGATGATAATGATTGAAAGCGCTCTTGAAAGAGGCACATAGTGGATCTTTTAACATCATCCAGTAGCACAGATGTATCAAGATTTGAAAATGTCATTGGTGATGGGAATGAAAGAGATATATAAAGTTTGTAACAAGTGTTTGGTTTGCAAAGTAAAGCGAGCATCAAGTTCCGCCGGGATTATTACAGTCTATATCAAAGAATAGGAGTGGAAATGGGGCCAGAATACGATGGATTTGTAGTTGGAGTTACCATTGACGGGGAGAGAAAGCATGACTTCGGTTGGGTCGTGGTAGGCCGATTGACCAAGTCGGCTCACTTCTACCCGTTGAGCTTGACTATTCATGACAAGCTAGTAGAGTGTATGTCAAAATAGTTGGTTACTAGGTTCCTATATCCATTATTTCATCTTAGAGATCAGGTTTACTTAGAATTTTGGGAAAGTGCAAGAGGCTTTGGGCACTCATTAGATTTGATCTGACGTTAAGCGAGACGGATAGACGGTCGGAGAGTGATCAGTTATGGAAGATATGCTGAGGAGTTGTGTGATCGACTATGAGGGTAGTTGGGATAGACACATTCCTTTAGTTGAATTCGTGTACAATAACAGTTTCCAATCGGAGTAATTGGAATAGCACCTTATGAGGCTTTATGAGGAGAAAATGTAGAATTTGCGTTGTGTTGGGCGGACTTGAAGCGAAAGAAAGTAATTGGCCACAGAGCTTAATTACAGAGGCTGAATAAGGTGAAAATGATTAGGAGAGATTGAAAGTTTACTTAAGCTTGATAAGAGCCGAGAAATCGTATGCGGCATGAAAGAAAAGATATTCGTTATGAGATCGGGAAAAGTGTTTTTGAAAGTGTCATATAGAAGAAGGTGATGAGATTTAGGAAAAAGGAGCAGAGTTGAGCCCTAGGTTTATTAGTGCCATAGATGTCGAAAAGTTGGTCGATGGCATACAGTTAACGTACCTCAGAAATTGGAAAGATCCTGTAGTATGTTTCATGTGTCCATGCTGCAGATACTGGATTAGGCCAGTATGTAGTCTCTGGAGACAATTGTTTGAGAGCCGGTTGACATAGAAGAAGGGAATGGTGAGATCTTGGCTCGAGTAGAAATTGCTTGGAACAAGAAGATTAGTTAGTCGAAGTCTTTGTGGAATGCAGGCAAGTCACTTGGGAAAGTGAAGAAACGATGCGACAACGTATGTCGTGCTTGTTTGACTAGATGAAATTTACAGGGCAGAAATTTTCTTAAGTGAGGAGAGTTGTAGCGTCCCCGAATGCCACATAAATTTTTTTTTTATAATTTTATTATATATTCGATTATATAAATTGGATAAACTTGGGTATTTGAAAATGGTTAAATGAATATTGATTGTTATTTGATAAGTGATTTAAAGATTAACCAGAAATTTAATCAAGTTTCAAGGGCAAAAGTGAAACTTATAAATCGGGACCTATAAAAGGTCATTTTGTGAATATGTTTATGTGTTTAAGAAGTGAATATGGAAAAATTTGAGTGAATAGAGAGAGGATGTATGGGCGTATAACATTTTGGGATAAGCTTGCCCAAGTTGAATGAACTGTAGACCCGACCAAGGCCTTATATGAGAATTTTCATTTAACTTCAAATAGAAGGATGTATGGGCTATATAACATTTTGGGATAACTTAAGTTCAAATGCTCTTTGTGGCCAATCAAGGCCTTATATGAAGATTTTCATTTAAAGACCAAAATTTGGTCTAAGAGCTCATTAGATAAAAAAAAAAACGTTTTTGGGAGAGAAGAGAGGAGCAAGGAAGCTGAGGTTTTGTAGAAAAAGAGAGAAGCAAAGAGAGGAAGCTAGGGTTTTGTAGAAATCAGAGATTTGTGCAGAACTTACAAGGTTGTTCAAGGAGAAGGCTAGACGAGGTTTCCAGAGTGATTCAGGCTGTGAACAAACCACAGAATTTATTTCAGATGATCTTTGGGTTAGAAGAAATACAGATTTGTGCAAATGTGAATTTTTTGTTGGTTTGAGTTCAATTTTGTGGTTGATTTTTGGTTTTGGTCCTCGAATGGAAGGGTTGTGTATAGAGGAAATGATGAAGTTTAGGGGAGATCTTTGTCGAGGGAATTTTCGGCTAAATGTTTTTGTTTTATTAATAAGCAGTGATTATTATCTAATTGAGTGATTGAGTGTAAAACCACATTGTTTTTATAGTAGGTTTCAAACTCGCTGAAGTAAAGTGCCAAATTTGGACCCAATTGGTTCGCAATTCGTTGAAGTGATGCTCTGTTTTTCGGATAAATTTAAGTTTGGTCCCGAAGCAGTTGTGTTTTGGAGTAGTTTTGGTACTTAGGCCATAAGTTGAGTTTCACTCATCCTAATTGAGTGATTCAAATTTATGGGTAAACTAGACTTCTAGGAGAATAATTTACTTGAAGGAAGAGTATACAAATTGTGAGACCCCGGAAAATCCAGATTTCATAAGGAAGGATAAAATGGTAATTTAGTCAAAATCGATTTTAGATCTCCCGGATGGTAAGCGAGAACTTGGCGGATTGGAATCGTCGCAAAATCAGCTACCACGTCGAGTCGTCAATTTGGAGACATTCCCAAATTTCACGTTTTGAGAACATAGGAGGGGATGCATGACACCCAGCCGTTTTTGGGTGGCGAGAGGCGCCACGTGTCTAGTGCAGATGCAGTCAAACTTAAAATCAAGTGGGGCTCACTTGTGACACATGGCATGATGCCATTAGAGGGAAATCTCATAGTGGTTGGATAAGGATAAGGGTGTAAATCGCCGGTAATGATGGCTTGGCTTGTGTGAGCATTGAGATGACTTTTACTCTTTGTCCCGTCTTAGCAAATAGATTGGGAGAGGAAGAGAGGAGGAAAAACCCAAACGGAAGAGAGAGGAAAGTGTGGGATTTTTAGAGGAAGCTCTACCTTCTCTCTGGAAATTCTCGGCCCGATCTGACCCAGTCGGATTCGCTATTGTGAGGAGAGTTGTTCTCTTCGGAGAGGACAGCGTAGGCACGCCGAGTTTCGAGTTTTGACAAACTCAGTAAAGGTAGGGTTTGTCTCTTGTTTTACACTTTATTTAAGTGTGTTGTGATGTTTGGGTTGATTGAGGTCGGTAGTGGCCGTTTGGTGGTTCAGTCTTGGGACCGAAGTGTGAAATTTTTTAGACCCATTTGTGCGGGTTCGTACTTGAGTTTAGAATTGTTTTAGGGTGTGTGATGATTTATTAATTAAATCATGTATTGATAGTAGGAGGCGGATATGGCCGTGAAATCGGTTTAAAGTGGAGTCGATGTTTACATGTGTTTACTTTACTGACGGCTTATACAATTTGGGACCCATTAAAAATCGAGTCCGGAGTTTGTGTGAATTTAATAGTGTCATATGATGTGTGCTTGAATTGTTGAAATGAATGGCTTGGTATGTGTGGAAATAGATAGGTTAAGACATGATTTAATGTGTTAACAAGACGACACAATTATATGGAATTAAATTGTGGTTATAAGCCATTAGAGATGAGATTATGATTTGCTCAAGTGAGCTAAATTAGGTGATGATTGATGTGTTGAATTACATAATATTGTGGTAGTTGATTGAAAATATGCGTATTGACATGTGTATAAATGGTTTTGAAAATGGCATGTCGTTTCGTATACGCTAGGTAACACAGAATTAGGTGTGAGTGCATGACATGATTTTTGTAAGCAGGACATGGTTACTTGAAGGAATTTCACGGGATGATATTCAGGAGAATTGGGTTGGAGATCAGGCTGTGGATCATTTCGGATGAGGACCATGTTGTTTCGAAGCTTATCAACCAATTCACCTCGGAGGGGTAGTCCATGTTACTAGATAAGTTAGGTGAGTGTTATTTTCAGAAACAGCAGGTTTTGTTTGAAAATGATTATTTTCTCATACATGGCTTGTGATGTGGTGATCGGTGAGGACACGTGACATGGGGTGATCATGTGACATTCAAGTAGAATCATGTATTTGCCAGTGTGTGTCTATTTTGGAGCGTGTATATGCGCAGGTGGAAATGCCATTTAGGGTGATTCCGCCTGCGGCTTTTAAATTCCCGGCTGTGAGAATTATACTTTTCAGTACGAGGCGCTCGAGAGGCAACTCATTTAAATTTAATTTGGAAAAGCCGGTTATGTGATTTGGATCGTTTTGGATTTAACATGTATTAAAATTTTAGATTTTAATATATGTTTGTATAAAAGTGTAATCCACTATTGAATTATTGGGAGATAATTGGAGAATAGTTGTGATAATTGTTTTTATGAGTATTGGTTTATGAGCCCAAGAGGCATTTTTACTCATGTATGCGTCTCAGGATCCGAGATGTATAGATTTTCCGCAGGTTGACGGGTAGTCAACGGACCCCCGGGATTTGGGGCTTCACACAAATTGTAACCCCAAAGTGCCTAGAAATCCTTTAAAAGAGGAGTTATGTACAAGAAAAAAATCTGCTTATGTTTTGCAAATTAGAGTAGTCTGAATGTAAAATTCCATAACTTGAGTTTTTGTCATCCAAATTAGATGATTCCAATTGTATGGGAAACATAAGAACCATAGATTCAAATGATTAGAAGGGACCATTACCAATTTATAGATTTAAGACCCCTGAAATTGAGAAAAATAGTAAGTAACCGAGTGAGATGGGCATACCGACCAGTTTGGCATAAAGATGTCATAACTTATGTTTGGGTGATCCAAATGAGATTATTCAAATTCCTACTAAAAATAGACTCATAGAACTATATTTTCGTGAAGGATGTATGAGCAAAATATGACTCAATTGTCCCCAGAAAATTTGGCAAGTGAGGTGTATTGGGTAGACATCAACCCTAACAAAAAATCCTAGAATGCACAAATGATTTTTTTTTTCTTTGGTTATTCTTTGATTGTGAAATATGTGTGATGGATTAAGTTTTAACGAGGAGGAAAGTCCAAGTTGAGGTCGAGATTCCGAGGACATGAATTAAAGGACGACAATATTTTTGGGTTTGTTCTACCTTTTCTTATTCCTCGTTTCAAGTTTTTGCATGTTTGTTCTATATTTCCTATTATCGTTTCAATATTTGCAAGGCTTGTTCTAAATGCATAAGAAAAGCATATTGAATTGTTTTGAATGATTTGAAGGAATTGATTATAAAATGTTTGCATATGAAAAAATGCATGACTATTGAAAGTGAACCATTTATACAAATGTACATATTGTCTTTACATTACTTTTCTATAAAGATTTGAGCATCCCTTAATAGAATGTTAGTTTAACACTTGTAAGGATAGATTGGTATATATGGGGTCAAATAAGCGATCTTTATGACGATTGTATTGATGTGTCCTCACGTCAATGACCAATGAGACCGTATCGGTAGTGTTCACTAATTGATTTTTTTTATAACCAGTCAACAGCCTAGCGGGACCTTACTTTGTTATAAAACCGTTTTTATACCGGCCTGCAGCCCAGTTGGACCGTGCTGTCGACTCTAATATCTTGTATATCGAAGACATAGGTTAAATTCGTTAAGGGCATAACTGAATTGATTTGTAGAACTTAATTGAATTTATGAGCATATTTGAATTGATTTGAGATTGTGAAATATTGGAATTGAAAAGAGCATTGTGAAATGCATGATTTGATTAATGCATGAATTATTGAATATGAAAGTGTATTTTTGGGATGATCAATGAACCATAACAGATTGTATATAAAACAAATATATGTATTGTATTTACATTGATCATCCATAAAGATTTGAAAGTTTTGAATTGTTGTTAAATTGCATGATTTGAATTAAAGCGGCGAAGAATGGATTTGTATAGAACCACCTAAGCATGAAAATGCAAGCGTATTGTTTTACCAATCTTGTAGTCTTAGAGGATAGATAGTGAACGGGAAAGGAGGCCAAGATCGAAGTCGCGGGGTTGCTAAGAAAGAAGATTGAGGTATGCGTTGTCATATCATTAATATCATTTGAGAATGACTTTATCTTATATTTTAAAATAGTAAAATTCTGAAGCAATGTTGTATAATATTTTGAAAAGACATGGTATGCCATTTTGTAAATGAATGGTTTAAATGTTTATGGACCTACCGTAGTGAACGAAAACGCTTACGCATATTTGAATGGTTTGAATGAAATGTGTTTTAAAATGGGTGTTACAGTGATTCCACTACTGAGCATTAGCTCACCCTGTTGAGGGATATTATTTTACAGGTACAGGGAGCGTGCGAGGAGACGACTCATCATAGAGGCCGTTTAGAAGAAAGCTGGATTGTGGCTTTGGGTTATGATGTATGACATGTATTAGAATTCTCTAATTTTAATATATGTGTTGTATAAATGGTGAACTCTCTTGGAAACTATTGGATATAGTTGGATGTTATGTTTATGGTATTGTTCATGGGCCCAAGTAGTGCAGTTTTACTCATGTTATTGTTATATTGATGTTTGGGACGGAGTTATATGCATGTTTTGTATTTGGGTAGAGCTCTAGTACAAGGGGCTACTTGCCGTTTTAAATGAAAATGTCGGGTCACCAGAGCATTCCGCCGATGATCATCAAACGAACACCGGGGTTTGGGGCGTCCGCGGTGAGTATGAGGAAGTATGGAAGTATCGGGTGATGGGTAAGTATGGGGGGTATGGAAGTAGGCAATGTCGGCTCAGGTGTACCACGACCTCCTTCACCATCTCGACCACGACCTCGCCCACCATCTCGACCACGACCTCGCCGATCAACTCTCCCTCTCCCTCTCCCTTTCCCTCTACCTCGAATGAGTTGCATACGAACTGGAGTGGATGACACCAAAGGTCTAATGGATGGTCTATGTGAAGTAGATTCGTCCTGATCTTGTACGTCGATGTGATGCTCCTCTCCGATTTGGTGTAACATTGATCTAGCAATATGATATAAGTCGCACACTAATCCGGTGGTAGCCCCACGCGAGTAAATAGCTTTGTCAACAATGGCAGAGATATAAAAGAATCAACCAAACAATTATAAATACATAATCTATTGATTCAATTTTGAAAAACACTTTAGAAACACAGGACTCTAACTTACCAAAACATGAGTAGTACCGACTATATTATGGTACCTTATATCATCCATATGGAGTGGTGGTGTCATAAAGCGTCGGTGTAAATCGGCCCCGATGCACGAGAAGGACCTTGGGGTTCCTTTTCCTAACTTTCGAGGGGACCCTCCGAAGCACTCTACGGATTCGAAAAAATAAACCTTTCATTTCTTTTAAACCTTTTCAAAAGTGAATCCGTGGAGCGAACCCATTTAGACAGTTACGTTTTCCATTAAAATCTTATGAAACATGGTGGGAAAATTTTTTTTTAAAACATTAAACCCTTTATATAAAATCGAGCAGTTTCCTGCGTTTTTTAAGACATGTCCCCGATTTACAACACTTGTAATAAAACAATTTAATTTACTCCACATCCAACAATGGGACATCAAGTCCACTACAACCAATTTCAAATCAAACTTTAAAACTTATATATGTTACATAATAAAGGTTGCACAAGTAGTCATTTAAAACGGAAACTATACTTTATTAAAAAGATGGTCGTCACGTGAGGCGGAGTGTCACTGGCCCGGAGGATGTTCGAACTCCACGTCAGTCTCTGCACCTGAAAACATTTTATAAAACATTTGAAAAAAGGGTGAGCTAAAGGTGCTCAGTGAGAGTACAGTTCATAGGAAAATAATATTTCCAGTAATAGTTCAAATACTATGTGTAAAACATTTGTATAGAGATCTCATTTCCATAAACATTTTGAAGATTCAATATGACTAAGCAACCTAACCAAGAGGGGGTGAATTGGTTTTCTCAAAAACTATTTCGCACAATAACAATAAATCTTTAATTTAAATGCAATAACAATAAATTAAAGAGATATAAGGATAAGAAAGCAAAACCGAATTTATAGTGGTTCCGGCACAACCTTGCCTACGTCAACTTCTCCTCAACCTTCAACCGGTGAGGGTTCCACTAGTGTCAAGCTCCAACCCGAGCTTCTTTCTTTACACTTGGACCTTGGCTCGATGGGCACCTCTTCAAGCTATGCACACTTGGTTCCAAGCTCCAATCAGAGCTTGATTACACTTGGATTTGGCTCCCGATGGGCTCTAGCAATTTCTTCAAGCTATACACACTTGAACCTTTCTTACTTAGGCCTGTGAGACACTCAAGCTTTGAGATCTTTTCGAATACAAATCAAGCACGATGAACACAAAGGTGCCTCTAAAATATCTGATGTAATGAATGCACTCACAAATTTAGTTTGAAAACTAATACCACGAGAGAAAAGATGGTTGAGGAAACCATTATGTTTGTTTTACAAATGATCCCCACACTCTATTTATAGAGTGGGATTTTGGACACTATTCATAACCTTTGTTCACTACTTGAGTTTTCTTTGACTCATGACAATGTTCACTAGCCCTAGTTTTCTTGTTCATGACCTTTGTTCACTAAGTTTCTTGTTCACTAGCGTTGGTATTGTTCATGACACTATTCACTAGCCGTTGTGAAGTTATTGTTCACATATACGATATTGTTCATGTATACGGTACTGTTCACATATACGGTATTGTTCATACGACCATTTTTTTCTTTGAATATTCATTTTTAGATTTATTTAATCTAAAGTTTTATGCCTAAACCCATGTTTTCAAAAGATATGTAATTTTGGTTGAAACCCGAGATTTTACGCTAAAGTAATGCATGATTAATGATGATATCTCAGTGCACCAATGCATTCACCTTACATAGATTCTAAGTTATCAAAATCTTCACTTCATACTTGGCTTGGAATGCTTGGTTACTTGTCATCTTAGTTCTTTGATTTGAGTGAACTTCATTTCAAGTGCTTGATCAACTTCATCATTGTCATTTTTAGCTTGTATTATCTTCATTTGATGCTTGATCAATTTCAACCTGTCACTCAACTCAATTTAACCATTAGTAACTAATAACCTTGGTTTGTTATCATCAAAATTTCAACGAGAGGTATCCTTGGGCTAACACATTTACTTTGCATTCTTTTCCTTTCTATTCAAATACAACGTATAAAACAATTGTATAAACATATCCTTTCCATAAACATTTGCTTTACTTTCTTTTCCATATATATCAAATACAATGACACACCCCACCCCTCTGGCGGCAGAGCGTCTTGACCACTCCCATAAAAATCCCAGTAGTTACCTCTAACGACTAAATCCATTTGTGAAGCGACGATATTGCTTACCTTAAACCTCCTATAAAAATTTTCTTTTATTTATAACTTAACTTAGGATTTATTAAAATCTTAGCGACGGGAAAAACCGTGACATGTGGCTACATAGTCTAATTCAAATCTGTATACATCGATTAACATTATATCAAAATATCCAAACATGGCAACTGACATACCAACACATTCTCACAACTAACTATGTACATACATATGTCCCATTATACATATTCAAAGTATGTTCTTACAAATATAATTAATACCGTACTTATGCGATGTCGGGACCAATCCTATAGTGCTCGGCGTCTTGCGTACCACATTACGGAAAATAGTTTTTAAAATGGAAACTAATGGGCTAAGCTTGAGTTTCGGTGAGTGTATGCTTTTATAAAAGATTTTGCTTTCGAGGAAAACCTCAAAAGCGTAAAACTTTCTTTTCTGATATTTTCAGAAGCTTTACTTTGCTTTACCTTTACTTGAAAGTTTAAACTTTTAACTGCTTGCTTGCTTTTATACTTGCCCCCTTTAAAAGTATATAAAACTTTTAATCTTTCTTCTTTGCTTATTTGCTTTTCTTTAAAAGCTTGCAGCCTCTTATTGCTTGCTTGTGAAGTTTATAAAACCTCATGCTTTCTCTCTTTCTTGCTTGCTTTATCTTATTTGAAAAGTTTCTTAAAACCTTTCACAAACCTTTGCTTTAAAAGTTTCTCAAACTTTCATAAAAATGGGAGCTTGAGCTCAACCACATGCTTTGAAAATAAAACCCGGGAGCTTGGCTCAGCCGTCGTTTGAAATCTAAGCAGGGCTGGGCTCAACCGTTTGCTTTAAAACTCTCAGGAAGCCTTAGCGGCAAAGGGAACCAATAATTTGATTTTCAAAACAACATATCATGCTTATAAAACATCAACCACTAGAGGCTATTTTTTGCTTATCGTACCCTAGTGAACACGGGAACCTATGCTCAACCGTGCCGGTGGAAGGACCTTTGTCCGCGTCACCTTTTCATTTCTTTCCGGTAAATATGGTGGAATTGACCTCGTGTCGCCATCACCATAATTGAACGAGCTCGTAACCTTATATACTTACCATCGTGCCCACGGTCTCCTTTAAATGCATGATGTATGTCCTAAGTTTGCCGACCGGGCAAAATTACAATGCATGTATGAAATCCTAACACCCACTAGTGCGTGCGGGATACCTCTGACGGTTTGCTTGCTTAAAACTAAAGGGAAGCCTTGTTTTCTAACCTTTCATTGCTTGCTTGCTTGCTTGCTCTTTGTAAAATGGTTTACACTTTGAAACCATTTGCTTGCTTGCCCCAGAAAAATGGTTTAATTATTCAAAACCATTTGCAGTTTGCTTGCTTGCTTCAAAAATGGTTTAACTTTTCAAAAATCATTTGCTAACGCTTGTGGATGGTTTCGCAATTTAAACCAATGCTTTTTCAAAAATGGTTTAACTCGAACCATTTTGCTTTGCTTTATCTCATTGCTTGCTTCTTGAAAATGGTTTGCATTCAAAACCATAAAAATACAGTGTAAAAGCAATTTGTAATAATAATAATAATAATAATACACTAGTATTTAGAAAAAATGAGTTTAGAACACTCACCTCTTTGCTTGCTTAACATGAGCACCGTTCCACACTTATCCCACCTTTACTTTAACCTACACTCAAACGAATACGACGACAAATTAATCGCATAACTTAACGTACTTCCTATACTTAGTCACATTCTTCTTACTCTTTTTAAAGTTAGTGCTGGGTTCCTATTCAAGTGGAATTACCCAATTCGAGCACGAAACTCAAGTTACGATTCGAAACAACTTGGGACTACTCTATATGTCTAAAGCTGATGCAAGGAATTTTTCTTACATGGCCCCACTTTGAGTGAATTTTGGGCCATAGGATCATAATTTGGCAATTCCTACTTCTTAAGTTTTGTTCTCCTTAAAGTCTATTTACGTAGCCATGAATCACTCAAATCGGATGAAATGAGGAAGTTATGGGTAAATCTGGCCCGGTCGAAAGCAGGAAGAAGCGGAACAAGAAGTTCTACCGGTAGGACTTAGGATTACCTATAGGTAGGACTTAACCAAAAATGACCAGAAGCAAGTTCTACCGATGGACTTCCTATTGTACCAGTAGGACTTGCAAATCTTTGATTTTGTTATTTCTCCCACTTTTGATGCCAATTCCTTTCAGTATAACTTACATAATTCATAATACCTCAAAAACTAACGGAAATCGTAAAACAAGCTCATAACATGTGAATTGGTGTTTTGGAAACTCAAAACAAAACCTTAGGTAGAAAATCCGAACACTACCTAAGGTCCACCAATTCTTTTAACATCATGTAATTTGATGATTCAGTTTCTTTTTATCAGTGGGGTTTACTCACATAACCCCAACCAATCAAAACTTAATGTGCTCTTTGCACAAAACCTAGATCAAAAGAGCAACTAATCTCCATGCCCGAGCCACACACAGAAATCTAATACACTTGATTCTAAGACAAGGCATAAGCCGATTTTTGATCTCTCTCTTCCTTCTTCTTCTTCTCTTCCTCTTGCTCTTGGTTCTCTTCTCCTCACCAAATCGTGAAGCCTAACATTTGGAGACCAAATGATAAGGACATTTTGGGTTTTAATTCTCCTTTTGTTCAATTAACTTTCCATAAATTGCAAATAGCCCTCATCTTTCATTATTGCAATTGCCTTAACTTTATTCAATTTCCACCTATGGCCCATCTCTACACCTTAAATTTTGATTTTTTTAATATCCTTTTGCTTAATGACCATTGTACCCTTGGTTTAATACCACAAATTCCGGGTTCCATAAACTTTCATTTCATATTTTAGTCTCCAAAATATTTCAGTGTGACACTTGGTACTCTTATACACCCCTACAGTATCATGTACTGTACACTCTCTCGGGACGGGGTGTTACATACAATGTGTAAAACAATTGTATAAACATATCATTTCCATAAACATTTGCTTTTCTTTCTTTTTCATATAGATCAAATACAATGTGTAAAACAGTTGTATAAACATATCTTTTCAATACACTTTCTTTTCCTTTTTGAATCCGTCATATCCAATGGAACCCGCATACCTTTAACCACCAATTCAGTCCATGAAAAGACCTCGAAGGAAAGCAGTCTTGCGATCAGCGAAGTGGCCCAAAGGAACCTCCGTCGTGTCATACCGTTAACCACCGTGGGCCCATGAAAACCTATGAAACGGTCTACGATCAGCGATGACCCCGGAACATCCAGATGCATCGTATTGTAAATTCTTTTAAATACCATTTGCCTTTATGTAATAAATCCGTTATGCGTTGGTAAACTTTTCGTACTTTACACGTGTATGGCGTGTCATCTGCTTCCCTACAAAAAAAAAAATCATAACCACTTTCTCATGTACCATGCAGCGTAAAAATCCTTTAGTCGACTTTTCGCTTTAACCTTTATGCTGCGTAGGGTAACCATAGATTCAAACATTTTCATATAAAAATGTATATATAAAATGTACATTCATAAATATTTCATTTCATAACCATAAATCATACTTTATAAAACTATGGAAACCATAATCATTTCATATTTTCTCAACATAATTTAAAGTCTAGAAAACCACATTTCATTTCTTTTTTTTTTATTTGAACATTTATAGCATAGATATGAAAACATATACATTGGTAAACATTAATATATATATATATATATATATATATATATATATATATATATATATATATATATATATATATATATATATATATATATATATATATATATATATATTTTCAAAAACATATATATTTTCTCTCACGTTAGTTATTTAAGTCATTTTTCCTCCTTTAAAAACTTTCCACCTTTGTCCTTAATCGCTTCCTCCCACAAGGCATATTATCCATAAAATCTATTAGCATTCATACCTTAATCTTGTTCATTTATACCATTAACTATACTATGTTTTCCAGCAACCCTTAATCATTTAATCACTTCCAATTGATTAAAATCAATTGAACTCAACCTCTTTTGTTCTTATGATTTTCTTATTCTAACTCATGACAATTACTACCCCAGACAATAGCCTACAACATGTCATGAAATTGTCATACCAAAACCCGGATATTTACTATTCATTTTCGTATTTACTATGCACTATGCACTATGCACTATGCATTATTTACTATACACTATGCACTATACACTATTTATACGTATTCATACGTATTCACTATTTATACGTATTTATATATATTCACTATTTCATGTGAAATCCCATGATTTTGAAATTTCTGGCGTAGCTCGTCGCGTAAAGTAACTTTGACTATAGGTCGAAATCAAGGGACTAGTAAACGCCCGTGGAATCACGAGAAAAACTAAAAACTAGGATTTTTCCTGAATTTTACCTGAATTCTCGGTGAAATCCACGTGTTTGGTTCTCCACCTTGTGCCCTGGAAATCGCGTAGAGCACTTTTCGTGTTTGACCCGACGAAATCCGACGGTCGGAACTCCGTGAATCGAAGAGAGAAGATTTGAAAAAATAAAAATTTACAAAACTCAACTAACCTTCTGCTTCTGTCCGTGAAACTGATTGAAGAGCTTTGGTTTTGTTATTTTACTTTATTTTTATTTTTTATATTGAAAGTGGGACTCACATGTTCTCTTTTACTCTTCTCGGTCCGTTTCAGTCCCGAAACAATTTATTTCATCCCCGTTTCAGTTTCATCTATCTTAAATGGAAATTCTTTAACTATTTGACATTTTTCGGGATTTTCTTTAAAATTTTCGTTTTGTGGGGTCAACTTGATGTCTATCGTCTCGAATTTCGTGAAAATCCACTGTCTCAGAATTCAACGAAATTTGACTGGGTAACTAGATTTCGCGAGACGAATTCAACGGTGAAGTCCGTTTCGTCATCCGAGATCTAGAAAAATTTCAGATTTTTCTATGGCAAATTATCGTTTTGCCATTTTTCAGAAAAATTACCTTTTCACCCCTTAACATAATTTCGTTTTAATCTATTTCAATTTCTTTAAACTTAATACATTATTTGGAACACATTTTTTTTTTCGAGGCTTGTTTTTCGAAAATTACTATTTATTTGACTGTTTCCAGTCAAATACCTGCTTGTCAGCAAAATTTACTATTCATAGGAAGCGTAAATTGAGGTCTTCTGATACCCACTTGCTTATGGATCATGGAAGTCCATAATACCCACCACAAGAAATTAACGTTGATGATCACGCCCGCACTCAGCGTATCCCATAAGGCAATGTATGGAGCATGATACGTCGCTCAATCTCTCTGAAGTCGTTCACATGCATCTATTCTATGTAACTGTTGCTCATAAGAGCAAGATGGAGGTATCTCCTGGTGTAGCCCAAACTGGTGCAAGACTCGCATTAGACGACGCCACTCAACAGTCCCAAAACATATAAGCAGTGACATTGTCCGCCAGATTTCCTGATCAGATAAGCATATATATGGTAGTTGGTCAACTTACTCTTCGACATATGGTTGCCATAAGACCTACACATTTACACTTGATGTCAATAACGTTGACGTGAATATGAATGAAATTACTATAGAACCATATACTTTTACATATACCATTGATCGGAAATACGTGCATCTGGCACGATCTCGGTATAGGAGGAGTACACCGGATGGGTTATGCACCCGTGTCAAAGGTACTTTCCACTTACACCCTAATGGAAGAGTTGGCTCTGGCTTAGTCGTAAGCTCAACTGGTAATCCATCGTGGATAGCCTCAGCTGCATCTCCATTGACGACATCGACGTCATCATCATGTAAGGTATGAGCAACTGGAGGTGCTAGATATGCTGCTAGTCGCCTAAAATCGGGTCGCCCCACGTGAAGTCTCTCCCAAGACCATAGCTAAATACAAAATAAACAAAAAGTAAGCAAACTAATGATGTGTTGTGTATATGAATGTGTATGTAATAAAATAAAGTTATGAATACATGCAGTGTAAGCACAAATCGATAATACATCTACGATCCAAGCTAGCTCGCGTAACTCTAAAATATAAATGTGCTAATCTTGCACCCTTGTATAAGCATGATGCAGTGTCAAATCTCGTAGCAGTGGGAGAAAGCACAAATGGACATACACTCCCTTCTTGTTCGCAAACAAGAAGGATCCCATCATGGCTAAGATGAAACCATGCGGACTCTGCTCTAAAGTGACCTCATCTGCGTCAGGTGGTGGGGTGGATAACTGGTCACATAACCACCGTATGGAATGCAGATCCTGCGAGAGCATCTTGGGTGGGGTGACCATAGAGCAACTCCCACAACTCCGCCGCATTGTTCACCACATGTCGGTGACTCTTTTGGTCCATGGATATAGAGCCCAAGGATGATAGCAACATCTTGTAACGTGATTGTCATCTCTCTGACGGGTACATGGAACGTGTGTGTGTCTTGGGCCGCCATCTCTCGACGAGACAAGTGATGAGTGGTTAATCGATCATGATGTAGCCTAAGCGGTATATACCATAAAATCCCGTGCGAATTATGTATGGCAAATACCTACATCCATCCTTCACACATGCGATGAGAAAAACTCATCGATGGCGAGGATGGAGTACCTCTTTAGACAACCAGTGAGAAGAAATCAATTTTATAATTGATTATATATAAATTACACCAACAATATGTAATAGTATTTGATATTTAAAAAAATACATACCTGCTCCGTATCTACTAAGTGCGACCGATGTCTGTCCTGTAATACCAAGACAAATGGATCTGAAGGATCTGCATCATGAAACCCTTTGAACGTCATATCTATAACAGATAACCGCAAGTGAGGAAATTATTAACAAAAAACATTGAGATACTAGTATCATAGTCATGAATGCAATTACTAATTACTAAGGAAATGAACAAAAAAACCACATACAAGAATGATGTCTCAATTACTTAAATAAGGTACACAAGTCTTTTATAATCCAAGAAATAAACATTCGTACATAAGTATTATCAAGCAACTTCTGAGCATAGCCGAGCAAATTTCCTTAAAAAAAAAATTGAGTTACTTCACATCTTTCACTGAACTTGATTTTTATTCTTACAAGACCGTCCATTGTGACCCGATTGTTTGCATAACTCACATGTGATAGTAGTTTTCCCCTCCCTAACGTTCATTTCATTATGCAAACGGGTTGATTTAGGGTGTCCACTACCTATGTGTTTCATTGACTTAGGAGGTACAATCGTAGGGCCATCATAAAGAGGTCACTCATCTTCATTGAATATGGGATGAAACAAGCTTGCCCAAGTATCATAGTACAACTACGTAGTGTAGTAGCCTTGAACAAATAATCAAAAATCAACATATCGATGTTGACATGCTACTATGGTATGCATTCTGAAAATCGATATATAAGTGTCTTACCACATGTGCATTTTTTGTCATGTAAGTTGAGTCGCTGTGTTCGACCACTCCTTGACTTGACATGAAATCATCCCTAGATGTGATCGTAAATAACAATTTTCACTGATCCAGCGTTAACCACACGGGCCTTAATTTGAGCATCAACATAAGGAGTGTACTGCTCATCAGATGTCAATCTGTCAACACCTTGTTCCCTTCTTGCATCAAAGTAACTATTAAGATGAAAAGCTATCCAGGCGAGGCTAATGCAATGATTGGTAAGTTACGAGCTCCTTTAAGAACACTGTTAAATACCTCTGACATGTTGGTAGTCATTATCTCATATCTTCTACCTCCATCATGTGAAAGTGCTCATATCTCAAGAGGGATCGCCTCTAACCATTGTTGTGCTTCCGAATTAATTCTCTCAATTTAGTCATATGCTTATTGAATTTGCATTGTGTAGTCACTAAAGTTGTTCTGCATACCAAATTCTTGAAGAGTTTATCTTTGAAGTGGGTTATAAAATTGCTTGCAAGATGACGCATGCAAATCCTATGATAGGTAGATGATACAGCCCAACCAAGATGAGTATCAGTCATTGCTGCCATAATACTTAGATGTCTGTCAGATATAACATAAATTCTCATCCGTTGAGATACTCTATTTCTGATACATGCCAAGAACCATCTCCAGCTATCAATATTATTGCCTTATATAATATAAAATGCCAATGGAAACAATTGATTATTTCCATCACACCCCATAGCAATCATTAACGTGCCTTTATACTTCCCATACAAATGTGTATAATACTCGAAGTCGCCGGGGATAAACAATGTTCGAACCCATCAATAGATGGCTTGAATGACCAGAATACGCGTTGAAATATCTCAGTGTTTGACATATTACTATCAAATGTTTTTCAAATTCCAACACCTCTAGGATTTGTTTGCTCTAAGGCCAAGAATAAACGTGACAGCTCTGTATATGATTGACGAAAGTCACCAAATAGGTGTTTAAGTGCTTTATGATTTCCATTCAACGCCTTTTGTATGAAATTTCATATACCCATTTCTCCATCACACTTGCTTGGATAGAAGCTATAGACAAAGTAAATTGTGCCTTAATAATTGCTTTGATATGAGTAGCAACCAAGTTTGAGTCCAATTAATGATGGTCCCGATTCAAGTAAGGATTGATACAAGTATGCGACCTTTATACTTGTTGATAACAAATAAACAGTATGCTCCTGAGCATGACGAAGCACCATGGACATTAACATTCCTCGGCCTTCTTACATCTTAAAACTATCATTTTTTTTTAAGGATGTAATAACCACAAACTCTTGGTGTGTTTTAATTGAGTAAATCTTTGCAGCCTCTTGCAAAACAGATTTGGAATTAAAAACTTGGTCAACTACAAATTCTCCATATGAGTATATGGTAGTATGCTTCACACATGGAGTCTAATCACTTGAAATAGCATTACCAAAGTTTTGCACATTTTCAAATTGAGGTGATGGTGCTAAGTGATACTGAACAGGAGATGACTCATCTGGGTCCTCAGCATATGAGTTATCTGATACATCATAAGATGTCGCATCCATAGAGACATATATCTCTTGCTCATTCTCCAAAACTTGGTTAAAAATATGGAAGGATGAAAGATATCCATTAGCTTGAGCATCTATATCTCCATTAGATTCATCATCACCATCTTCATCAGATTCATCATTAGGCAACGCATCTTCCCGCGGTCTTGTCGGCGTCTCCATATCTTCCCACGTCTATCGATGTCGGTGTTGGGCGCTGCTAGACCCACAACCGCCGTCCAATTTTGCAACATTATTCCTTTGCTCGACCAATAGAATTTGTGTAGGTACCCGTAGATTGATTCCTTGTAGTTTTACCAAACGACCCTCGACATACAATTCAATTTCCTCTATGCCAGTTGTTTTAACCAATTTCAACATTCGATACATATTACTGTCATCCCATATTGGACAAGGTTAAAACATATTTCCACTTTTCAGAGGATACTTACAATTGATGACTAATTTGAACATTTGTTTGTTAATGTTTGTCCTTAAGTACATCATATCACCCAATTGTTCAAACGTGCAATCAACCGGTACATCCAAAGACACAATGACAACTTTGTTCCCGACATATTTTACATATGTTTCAGTCCTCATTATTTTTTCATTGTAATGACATATCATGGGAATAGTGGAAACAGACATATTTGACTTATACAAAATGATTCCAATCAGTTAAATAATATGAGGATATAAAGATTATGTATGAAACACAAAAAACAAAGGGAGAAAATTGAAAGGGAAAAGGTAAGGAAAGAAAAATACAATGAAAAGAAAATATAAAATTTTCCTTCCTTTGTTATTCGTGAAAAATTCTAAGGAAAAAGAAAAGATTTATTTTCCCTTATTTGGTAATTATATAGAAAATTAGAAATATAGAGTAAATTTTTTTTTTTTTATATATTTGTTTTTGAAAGCTATTTTTATTCTTTTGAAATCAAAAATTATTTTTATTAGTATTGTCCTTTTTTAATTGTTGGAAGTATATTGAAATAATATAGAGACAATTATGTTAAGGTGCACTATTACGCAATAAGAAGGAAAATAGAATCCGGAGTAAAAGAATATTACCCAGCAAATACACTATCTCCATGAAATTAATAGAAATATGCACTATATTCACTATATAAGTAACTTTTCGTTATACCCTAAACTATCTTTTTATTCTTAACCCATGAGGAAATAATTTTTGTTAAGAATATTGAATAATAATTTAATAAATAAAAGCTTATTCATGTGGGATATAGATTAATTCTCGTAGTAGCCTTTGGTGGGCCTAGAGTCAACTGATAAAATAATAGTTTAGGGTTTAACCAAAAGTTACTCAAGTTTGTGGTATACAAATATTAAATGATTTAAACGTATATAATTCTCTAAATAATTTTAATTATCCTTCAAAAAATAATTTTAATTATATTTTATTCTTATTTTTTCATGTTGAAACAGAAAATATCGTTTTTGGAAAACAAACATTTTCCAAGTTTAGATGACCTAAAAATATGAGAAAAAATGTAAAGAAAAATCCTATAAAATCCTATTAAATTTCTGTGCTTATTCCCTTAAAAATTGATTAAAATAAGAAATAAATTAAATTAAAAAAACCTTTCCTTCCATTTTTTTTCCTTTCAATTTATTTTCTTATTTCGTTAAGATTTTTCAGAACCAAACGTACCCATAATAACCTTACTTTTACAAGAAAAATAGGATTATTAAAAATAAAAAATAAAACACAAGAACACAAATGATCAAACGCAAAACTCGAATCAAACAAACATGAAAAAAAAATGGGAGAGGTTGAATAAGCTAATAAATCAATTTTTTCCTCCACATTTTTCCCTTTGAATTTTCGATGTTATCTAAACTGAGGAAAATTATTTTTCTTATTTGCTTATTTTTTCCTTTCCCTAACATTTTTTGGCTTCTAAACGAAACCAGAGAGAATTTTATGTCTAAAAAAATGGACGTCATTTTGACCTATTTTCTTAATCATTTCAACTATCGATTTCCCAAATATTAAAATGAAAACTAAACCCAAAGATTTATCACCACATTATCAACATAACACACCAATAAAAGCAGCAATGTAATAAATTTTTAACAAAAAACAATCCAATGTAAGAGGGTACAACAGAAAAATAGAGGAGGAAGAAGGGTTTTGCACTAATTTAAAGCATGATAATGTCGTTGTCTTCAACTGCAACCTTTTTTTTTTTTTAATGATAAAGTCGTTATTGAGGACAACGACATTTACTTAGAGTTGAGTTTGGCGTAACAAACTCCAAAGTTGAGTTTATCACAACAAACTCCAAAGTTGAGGATTTGTCGCTGTGTTGTTTTATTGTCACGTGAATTGTATTTTCTCCCGATTTTTCGAGGTTATGACCTGCTTCCCCATTTAAGCTCGAATTTGAGCGTGTGAGGTGTCGTTAGAAAGCTCTTTAAATGTAGAATAGAACTCTGGATCTGGAGTTTATCACGACAAACTCCAATTTAAATTTCAATTGCCACTATCTTGAATAGCGGCTTCAACATTTAAAAAAAATTCAATTGCCGCTATCCTAAATAGCGCCAGTATCGGTATTAAAATTAATTATAAAATTAAAATGTCAGTAATTCTTTTTTAAAAAATAATAAAATAAATATGAAAAATAATTCAAAAAGAATAATATAAAATAAAATGACAATATAATTTAAACTAAATAATTTTTTTAATAATTAATATCAAATATAAAAAATTTATTTTAATCCGAGATAAACTAA
Organism: Tetrastigma voinierianum; assembly: GCA_016808115.1. NCBI lineage: Eukaryota > Viridiplantae > Streptophyta > Magnoliopsida > Vitales > Vitaceae > Tetrastigma > Tetrastigma voinierianum. Next base: position 31,561 of record JAEQBH010001396.1, on the reverse strand, counting down.
TTTAAAATCATTAGTTGAAAAAAATATAGTTGATCTCGGATAAAAACAATTTTTTGATATTTGATATTAATTATTTTTTTGATATTTGATATTAATTATTAAAAAATATTTATTTTAAATTATATTATCATTTTATTTTATATTATTCTTTTAAAATTAATTTTCATATTTATCTTATTAATATTTTTAAAAAAATTATTTTATTTGATATTAAAATAATCGAGTTTCATGCAAAAATCCATTATTTTTTAACAAATAATTTAAAATATAATTATTTTAAATTATATTTTCTTTTCATTTTATATTATTATTATTTTTAAATTAATTTTCATATTTATATTATGAACCTTTTTTTAAAAGGATTATTGTCACTTTAATTTTATTATTATTATAATAAATCTTTTTAAAATGCGCGACAATTGCTTTCTTAAAAAAAATTTGATGAAATAGGACATCGACATTATCAATTGTCGCCTAGATAACCCAAATGTTAGCAATAGTTTGAAATAAAAACTATTTTTGTAATTTTATTTTTTTAAAATAGCAAATCTGCCATATCATCAGGACGCCGTCTCTTCTCTTAATCCTCGTTTCTACCGCTTTCCTCAACTTGTGATTCAGTGATGCTGCGTGAGTCGTTCTCCGGCGAGGACTCCATTCGGAGCTGTGTCGCCATGAAATTGTAGAGCCGAAGCTCCAAAATCCTTCACTCCGCGGAGCTGTGTTGCTCAAGCGACGGTTTCAATGCATCGTCCGAGGCTATGGCGGAAGAGCTGGTGATCTTACGTTCCTGTAAAATCTCTAAACGATTTGAGACTCGAATTTTTGTTTTTTCTGTTGAGATCTGTGGTTACTTTCTTCAGATTGAATTAAATCTGAAAAAAAAATTGCCGGATCCGCACAGGAAAGGGAGGATGCGAGGCCGATGCGGAGTCCGTAGAATAAGAAACGGAAGGAGACCACAGCTAGCTCTTCCCCCATCGCCGCCGACGATGCGTTGAAACCGTCGCTTGAGATCGTCGTAGTGGCTGCGACAGCTCCGTGGTGTGACGGTGGCATTGGAGCCGCAGCGCCTGCACTATCACGATAAGCGCGGAGCCGAGCTGGAGAATGGCGCACGATAGCTGCAGTTTCGTGTTGAGTTGATAAATCGCTGCCGAATGACCTAGCCGCAGGAGACGAAGCAGATCCGAGAAAGAATGTAGGAGGAGATGACGAGCAGATAAATTGGCCGCCGGATGACCTAGCCGGAGGATCGTTGAACAGTCGAATGTCCGAAAGAGGCAATTCGGTTTTGCAAGATGAGGTCAGAAGGTTTCAGAGTCGAACGACGTCGTATGACAACCAAGCCGGAAATCTTTATTAGATATAATAAAAAAAAAAAGTGAGTAAATAATACATAATTAAGTTTGTTAACGATCCATCCATGATTATTTTCTTTCAGATTTTGTTGCCTATTTAACCCATCAATAATTTCTCATATACTATTCATTAGATCAGATTTATATTCCATTTCTTGATTTTTATCAGGAATCATCATTATTAAATATGATCAATTATTAATTTATCAAAATTTTAATTATATTTTATAAAATTGGCATGGATTGCATGCATCTAAACGCTTCCGATAACTCTTCGTCTCGGTTCCTGCTTAAACTTTATTCCTTTCCTCCACTCCTTTAAATAATCATCAGAATTTCTTAGAATTCCCTCTTTTAACTCTTTAATTTTTTTTGTTCTTTTATATATTTAAATCTGTATACAGTAGATACCTGATAAAATATGAATGATCGTTCTTGAGAACAAAAAACCAAAAAAGAAAAAAAAGAGTTTGATAAGAGCAACTCTAATGGAAGTTATGCAAAATTGAAGTGCCAAATGCCATTTATATGCTGAATAAATATTTTAATGTTTCTGAAACGATGTTTTTGTTAATGTTGGAGTGTCGAAATGGGGTGTCGTTTAATAATTAAATGTTTTTTATTAAAAAATATAATTAAACTTAACGGTTATATTTTAACCGGTATATTTTTCATAATGATCGTAATTTAACGGATATATTTGTATAGTAACAATTTCAAATTTCAAATTTCAAGTTATATTTTCAATTCCAATTGCAACATAATAAATAGTGACTACAAATTAAAAAATAATAGCAACATAATAAATAACAAGTAAAAATTAAAACCCCGTTTTTTCATAACCTCTATCTTGAGGTTGTGCGATATATTTGCGAGATAGTGGGTCCAGTAGCGGTAGTATCGGTTTTATGATTTTCATCTCATTTGCATTTAAATTTCTTGCGCATTTTTAACCCGATTTAATTGTTACGATGTTGCTCCAATGCTATCTCTTGTTGAGCATAAATTTTGTTGTGTCGCTCAACTTTTTATCGTTCCACTTTCATTCTTTCATTTTAGTGGTGATGATCTAGTGATATTTCAACATCGGTTTGCTTCTCTTTGTTTTCAGAAGTTGTTTCTTGACCTTTACGCCCGATGGCCTATCGAGGTTGGGAGAGGACGAGCGTTCAGTGTCATCCCCTAAATATGGAGTTGAATGGTAGGATTCAACATGAGCTGATCCAGCAGGACTACCAATTGAATGAGTTTTTACTCTCTTATTCTTTAATTCAGTTAGTGATCAATTTCAGCTCAGTTTTATTATATTCCAACAATACCGTATTGAAATGGTTTCCGATTATCTCTGAAGAAGTTTTTGTCACTTTGCGATTTTTAATCTTGGAACGGCTTGTTTGTATTAGCGTCAATGCGTAGGATTACTTTAGATATGAGTATCATCATACTCGTCAATTGTCATTCATAAACAAATCGGTTAAAGAAGCGAATCATATTACCGTCCATCTACAAAAAAAAAAATTATAATCAATTAATAGAATGATCAATTTATAAAGTATAAATAAATCCTATCAATTATAAAATATATAATTAATTTGACTAATGAGCAATTTATCAATTAAAATTATCAATTCATCAATTTAAATTTAAAATCAATTTGTCGAGATTTAAGTATGAGCAATTTTTAATTAAAAATTATAATCGAATTTAAATAATGAGCAATTTATAAAGTTGCCAAATTAATACATCAAAAATAAAATTTATAATTAATGTAAAAAATTTTTAATTTATATAACCATGTAAAAATCAAAATTTGAAATTAAAAAAGGAAAAAATTGCAATTTATCTAACCATTTAAAAATCAAAATTTGACTTTAAAAAGGAAATCACGCGTATTCTGACCCTTCTTCCTCTTCCTGTATACTGACTTTCTTCCTTTCTGTTTCTCCTAAAACAGAACGACTCCTCCTCTTCTTTCTTGCTTTCTTCCTCTTCCTCCTCCTTCTTTCTTTCTTCCTCTTCCTCCCTTTCTACGACCTGCCATTCCAAAATTTCTGCAAAGGCTAGGGTTCGAGCTAGGGTTCAGGGAGAAGACGTTCGAGATAAAGCTAGGGTTAGGGTTTCGAAGGCAAATCTGAAAGGTGAGTTCCTTTTCCCTTTGAATTTTTGTATTTTTATAGAATTTCAAATTGAATATAGCCGTTGAGAGAGCCGTTGAGATGCACAGGAGCCATCAACGACTATTTTGCATCCTCCTGCATCTCTCTCCAAAGTTGCAAAATATGGCTCCCCAACATCACGGATGGCATTTCTTGCGCCGATCTCATCTCGGATTGGGCGTAGTTTTAGTTTTGGGGGTGCCATTTTTGTGATTCTGGTATGACACGCACGATAAGCAGCTAGTTGGAGTTGCTCTAATGAAAGATTACTTTTTCATTCTTAAAAATAAAAATATGATGTTTTAAAACACATTTAGATTGTTTTTGTATTTATTATATTTAACATACAGATCATAAAATATAAGAAATTGTTTTACCAAAAAAACATCAGAAACATTTTAAAATTATTCTACAATCTTAGAAAACAATTTGAAAAAATGTTATAAAAACTGTTATTCAGAACTGTTTCCAATGCGTAGAGAAACCATGACAAACAACTGATTTAATCAAGAGAAAAAAAAATGCACATAAGTTATTCATATGCAATTCTAAACCTCAATTCAGGGTTCTCCTCCATATATGATATATCCCTCAAGAACAGAACTTTCTCCATATTGCCTCCTCTTCCCACCCTTTTCTCTGGCAGTTCTCTTCCCTTGAATCTTCTTTATCTGAATTGCATCTTTTAGGTGTCATGGATGATCTTTTAGGTGTTGATTTTAATTATCAGGTTTCATTTTTAAGTTAATGTTTTGCATGAATGCATTGCTCCCCACTCAGTACTTTTAGGTTTTTCCTCAATTTCAGTTCAGTTGTGCGTGCTTCACAAAATGTCTATGATTTTGACCCATAAACTCTCCTTGCAACAAAATGGATATGTTTTAGATTGAGATCAATGACATACCAAAGCAATAAGGGGTTTTGTGGCCAGTGAATGTTCTCCCTTCTTTTCTTCTTTATCTCTTGCTTTTATTTCTTTGGATATATTTTTGCTTACCTAAAAGATATAGATATACATTTTAAGAAAGGAGTTATATTTGTGAGTCGAGGCAAAGAGAAATGATTGGGATTAGTCGAAGATATCAGTTATAGTCGTAGATATGTAAACGCTAAATTAATATTATATTATCAAAATTTGTAAGTTTTATACGATTTATGATTTATTATGTTAGTTGCATACATATCGCTATTGAGGATCAATATCGATAAGCAACGGATATATCGGTAATTGGTTTTACGGAAATATCGGAAATATCGGTAAAATATCGGTGGATATTTTTACAAAATATCGGTTATTAATTTTTTTATATTTTAATTATATAGATTATGAGAAAATGATTCATATCTTAATTAGGTATATTAAAAAAAATCAAATTGATTAGTAATTATTAAATTAAATATGTTATATTTAATATATTATTTAGATATTATTATGTTGAAGAGATATTATTTATTTGTTTTTATTATTATTATAAATATTATGCAGATATTAGGAGATTCAAAATATTATATATTATAATTTTTAAATTTTTAAATGATATTATTTTATTTCTTTTCCTTTTCAAAATTAATATTTTGATTTATAAATATTATAAGTTATAATGTAAATAAAAATAAAATAAAATATTATAAAAGCGATTATGAGCAAATAAATAATAAAATAATATAAAAAAGTTGCACCATGTACTTGAGAAAGCCAAATTTAATCAATGGCAGTAAGTTAGAGTGCCACTTCCAGGTATTTTGGATGGGTTTGAAACCCTTCAAAAATAAATTTTTCATATTTTTTGAGTCAAGGGAATTTTAGGAAAAGATAATATTTTTTTGAGTATTTTTTTGAGAAGAGAGGGTAGAAGTAAAAGGGAGAGGATAGATGTGACAAGAAAGAGACTAGAGAGAAAAATATAATTTATTTTAATGCACCAAACATAGACTATTTTTAAAAATACACTTTTTTTTTTAATTCTGCAGCTTTGGTTGGCCCCGTTTTTTAATTTCTCTCCCCTTAGTGACCTAAACTATAATTTACCCCAAATTTCGGGAAAAATCGGTTTTTTTCGGGAAAAATCGGACGAAAAATCGGCGATTTTTCGCGATTTTTCCACAATTTTTTTTCAAACGATTTTTCCACCTGAATTTCTTTTCCACCAGCACCGAAAAACGAAATTTCGGTGAAAAATCGATCGAAATTTCCGAAATTTTTGTCCCTGGTTGTACTATCAAAATATTGATTTTTCTGTCAATTTACTAGTTAGGTACAATTATGCTCCAACTTTAAGATATTGAAATGACATCAAACATGTATCGTGTTATCTTCAAAAAGGTATTGATATGGTCTGATACTCTTCCGAATGAGTGAAAATGTAATTACTCGGGCATGTAGATGCGAGTTACTGAAGAATTTAACTATTTAATTGATGTGATTGATTGAGATTGATGATTAACTAAAATTAAACTAAAATAATTCTTGAAAGAAGAAATTAACAAATGTTTAGGTGAAATGAGGAAAGCTTTAAATATTCACCCTATGTATTAACATATTTGATGTGCAAGTCTTGGTAATTATGCCTTTTAAAATTATCTGCACAGTGGTTTTATATCATGTTTAGGGTATAATAAAAGTAAATGTATATTTTTTCAGAATAAAATAATGCAAAAAAAAAAAGTAAAACCCAAAAATTAATCTAAGAGTCGAGGAACCAAATTGATAAATTTCAATTAAGGGCTTTAAATGACGTAAGAGGAAAAAAGATTGTATGTTAAAGTAGGAAATTGAATAAGTTAGAATGACAAATAGATGAGAAATAGAGGACCAAATAGCAAAAATTGAATTTGATGTCAAAAATTGGATAAGGCCAAACATGGCCTTATCTTAAGACCCAAAATATCACATTTTGGTAGGGCTTTTACGTAGAGGAAGAGAGAAGAGAGAAGAGGAGAAGAGAGAGAGATAAGAGAAGTAGAGGGGAAGAAGAAGATAAGTAGAGAGGAAGAAGAAGAGAAGAATAAGGGAAGAAGAGAAGTTCAAGGAGAAGAAGAAATCAGGCATGGACATGTAAAGAAATTTTGGTATGAATTTATTGTATGGAATTTTGTATGGAACTTATTTAGGATTTTGTATGGATACTTGTTTGGAGGTTTGGAATACCTCTTTTTTTGTATAGAATCCTTGTTTGGTTTGGTTGTGGTCCTCAATGGAGGAAAATTTTGTATAGAGAAAATGTTGGGTTTTAGGAGAGATGTTGTCCGTTTTTTATAAACCCATGTTTTTGTTTTAGTTTATAAATTAATATCAAATTTGGACCCCGGTAGATACGGAAAAATTCGTCGAAGTGAGACTTTGTTTGGATCAGTGCAGTTCAATTCTAATACAATTTTGGGTTTCGAAACAGTTTTGGTATTTAGGCCATAAGTTGAGTTTCACTCATCCAAATTGAGTGATTCAAATTTCTGAGTGAAATAGACTTCTAGAAGAACAAATCTCCCTGAAATAAGTAAATCCAAATTTAAAATTCATTGGACCCAAAAAATTCGTCAAAGTAAGGGAACAATTTGGTCATTGAAATATGTCTCAGAACAGTCCCCTGAACTGGAGTAATTCCGGTTGTTTAAATCATAACTTGAGTTATACTCATCCAAATGAGATTATTCAAATTTCTGTACAAACTAGACATCTAGGAGAACAACTTTCATGGTGAAAGTATGATCAAATTATGTCTCTAATGTTCCTAGAAAATTTTCAAATATAGGACACAATTTCAGATTTTGTTCACAGAAGTATCCGAGGAAGCGGAGTTCGAATCTTTAGACCATATCTCCCAAATTAAAAGTCCAAATGATATGAGGTTTGAACCATAAGAAACTTAAGACATATGTGTATATTGAGTTAGAATATCACTTTTTTAATAATCCATACATAGAGTCAAAATTGTGATCGAATGGACTTGGGATTTGCCCTAGAGTGTCGAGCGGGGTGGTTATAGGCTGAAATTGTATAAAGTTATATAAAATGTATTGTTATATGAAAAGGTAAGAATACCGTATAATTGTGTGATATGAAAAAGTGAAAGATAGAGTTAAATGTTTATAAGAGGTTACTTGATAATGAATATCTTATAAGTATACATAATATCAATAGTTATTCATGTATATGAGATATTTTTCTAATACACGAATATTGTTAAGAAACATAATAAAATATAATAATAAAACTATAGAAATTTTGTTGGGTATACAGATAGAATCAGCATCTCGTACGGTGATAGTACGATACAGTATATCTGGAGTTCTTTCCACGTATCACTTCTAAGGTTATGTAGGCATGAAACATAAAACAGATGACAAGTATAATGGAAGTAGGATGTATATGATATATGACATGATATGAGAAGCATAACTTAACTGCTATGTAATGATAATACAGGTTACAAGAACAAAAGTAAAGTGTAAGATGACACGAAAAGTATATGAAATATGATAAGAAATGAAGCATGTTATGAAAAGTAGATATGAGAAATGGATAGGAAGTATATGTAAAATGTTATATTTTTTCATAAGTATATGCATGTGTCTAAGTGAGATGATCCTTATTAGGGTTGTCCACGGTATCATTCTCACTAAGCTATAAACTTAGCAGATTGTTTCATCCGTGTAGGTCTAAAGAGAAACCAAAGGACGAGGATAATCTGCATGTGGTCGAGTCGACACATCACTAGGTGCTTACTAGAAGACCATTTGGTCTAATGTATATATATTTTGTTTCTTTTGCTTAATGATGTAAATATTGTAAATGTTGAACACTTCCATGTATGGAGATTGTATATATTTTGTAATCCGCTGCTATAGAATATAATATAAGTTAAATGTTTAACATTATATGAATGAACAAGTTTATAAAATTGTCACATTTAGTGGTATCGGATCTGACTAGGGGTGTCTGGTGGAGTGGTATTAGAGCCCCAATTGGGGGAGTCACATTTTAGTGGTATCAGAGCCTAAATTTAAGCGTTTTTGGAAAAGCCTAAGTTTAGGCGATTCTAGATAGAGTATAAGATTAAAAAGAATGTGTTTAGTAATGTGTTGACCTGATGTGGATGTCCTTGTGTTTTGTATAGATGGATCGTCCTCCAAATCTAGTTGAAGAAGCAGTTGAGAGTGTTAACCCGGGAGATCAGGGATTACCCGCTTCGGACCCTTCTGAATCTATCAGAAGTGAGAGCCAAGTTCCAGCTGAGCCAAATGAAGCGTTATTGAGGATATCTCAGGATATGACTCAGGTATTAGAAAGATTAACAGCTCCAAAAGCCTCGATAGACATGGTAAGAAGACATGGGGCTGAGCAATTCCATGGGACAAACATGGAAGAGTCCGATAAAGCGGAATTCTAGTTAGAAAAGTTACAAGAATATTAGAGGAAGTTAAGATGCCCCTCCTTGTCTGTAGAGTATCGTAATGCGGAGTCTCACTGTGCGAGTGGGGCATATGATTAGTAGAAACTTAGGCGTTGAGAGTCTAAGGATTCAAAATCCATGACTTGGGAGTTCTTTGTCAAGAGTTAAGGGGCAAAGTCGTTCTGAGATGTATAGATCCCAGTGGAAAGCAGTTCTTGAATTTGAAGCAAAGGAACGCCGATTGGTGAATATGAGAAAGAATTGATCATCTCGGCAAAGTATGCACGGAGTTAGTCCTCATTTAGGGAGCATTTCGAGTTCTCTTCAATAGTGGATTTCTATCGGTTGGTCCAATGCAATGAAGAGTAGAGAACTAGAAATGAGCAGCAAAGAAAAGATCTCAAAGAAGAAGTTTCTAGAGGAGCCGTCCCTCCTGGCAAAAGAGCTAGGAGTCTCCAACTCAATCGCATTATAGTTCCGCTAAGAGAGGAGGCAAGGGTCCAATGTAGCACCTAGTACAGTGAGGTGCTTCGTCGGGACAAGACAAATCTGCAATTCTCATCGCATAAAATATTACCTGGGGTGTGTGCATTATCGACAAAGAGAGTGATTACTGCGTGTGGAAGTACTTATCATTTGAAAGCACAATGTCCCAGAGATTCAGGGAATAATATAAGTCAACAAGGAAGTGGTAGAGGAAGATCAGTTGCACTACCTACGATGAGAGATCAAGGTAGGGGTCGAGGCGCCCACCCTGGAAGATAAGAGGACTCGTGAGGCATGCTCGAGACAATGGATCATCCTATACCCATAGCACCAACACGAAAGCACATGCGTAAGGGTCGTGGAGGATCGTGATGCTCCCGAGGTTATATTGGTGGGTCGCTTCGTTGTTGATACCACTGGGCCAGACGCCCCAACTCGCACCCAGGTCGTTTATGGGTGTCACTCTTTAAAGGGTATCGCAGCCCCAACTGGGAGGCGTTACAATTTAGTGGTATCCGAGCCCCAACCGGGGCGCATAATTTAGTGCAGACGTGAGTAAAGGTGTGACACCCCAATCCCGAGGTTTTTTTTTTTTTTTTTTTTCAGTAATATACCACGTGTCACTTAATTATTACTAATGACACATAATAAGTACCTCTCATTCAAGACTCCAAGAATTTTAATTTAGTGAAATGATCAACTTTTCAGAAACTATTTAGGTAAATTCAAATTCCATCAAAAGGCATATGTTAGACTTAGACTTGGATAGCTTTCCATATAGTCCAAGAACGAGCGCCATGGACTCCGGACGAGGAAGTTATGGTGGTAAGTTAGCCTTCATCGAGCTCTGTTCCTAGACGAGGTCATTTCGACCAAGGAAGTCGGCTAGGCGAGAGAGGTCGGCTCGGCTATGATATTTGAGCGCAAATTCCATCCACAGGCATGTTGTCGATTCTAGATTCAGAATCTTTCCATATGAATCTAGGTACTTGAAGCGGACGGACGGGGAAGTTATAGTCATCCGAAGTTGGCGCTTCATGACGTGGTATGCGAACCGACAAGTACCTACTGTCTTTCGTCACTTTTGAACACAATATGAGCTCAGATTGTATTGATCCATTTATCAAATAGATTTTAGACTCAAAGGGATTTCCATATAGAGTGGCATCAATGACCCGAGGCGAGAAAGTTATGGTTGTCCCGAAGTTGGCGTTGAAGCTCATTCCTGGCGAGGCTCGGTAGAAGAACGACGAAATTACATTTCGACCTCACATAGCTCATCCTTGCTGGGTTGGCTACACGACTCATCCACTATTGAGCTGGTCATACCTGACTCATCCTGGCCCGGGCTCGGCCATATCTGACTCATCCGCGAAGGCTCGGCGGGAAGAATTCGGCTGCGCTGAAGGTCGGCCACGGCTCATCCCAGTAGGGTTGGCTACGCCTGGCACTCATCCTGCTGAGCTCGGCCATGGCTCATCCTTGTTTAGCTGAAGCCGCAGAGCTGTTTTCCTGACTTATCCTCTCAGACCGTTATGAGTAAAAAGGCCATAACTTGGCCTTAGAGGTCCGATTTGGGTGATTCGAAAGCCTAATGTCAAGTTCTCAGGTAGAGTTACAATTTCCTTGAAGGATGCTAGTTCAAATTCTCACTTTTTCCCAACCGAAAATCAGCCTCGAGGAACTGATCATCACACTAGGGTCAAAACATGGCACTATTCCTGACTCATCACTAGTGAGCTTAGCCACACACCACTCATCCCACACAGGCTGGCTAGAGGTCAGCTCTCCCGAGGCCCCTGGAGCGAAGGGTCAACTCTGCATGAGGTCGAAGTGAGCCGGAAGAGATCGGTTCGACCGGAAGGCTCTGGCCACCGCGGCTCACCCTCTCGGTACTCAGGCTAAAGGTCAATATCTTGTTTGTAGAGACCGATTTTGATGATTCAAAGCCTAAATCAGAAACTTGCGATGGGCTCTGATATGCCAAAAGGAAACAAGGCCAAATTTCCTTCTTACCAATAAAAAATCGATCTTAAAGTGGCTAATATATAGATCGAAATAGAGCGACTTCTTATGGTTTAGACACTTAGCCCAACATCCTCAAGGACAAGACACAGCCATACCCAAATTGTATTAAACATATAATCGAGTTTAATTACAATTTATTTACATCACAAGTACAAAATTTTGACAGTTCAGTTTAAAGCAGCGAGTTTTCTGCAGTACAACAAAAGAACACAATAAGCCATGCTTAGATAGTCCTCTCAACTAAGACCTCATGAAGTGCCTTCTCTTGGTGTACCTCACAATTTTGAAAATATTTTCCACTTAGCGGGATGAGCTATAAATTTAGTAGAGAAAGTCTCCTACAAATTTTACTCTCCGCTTTAAATTAAATACGATAGCATAATCCAATAAAATCATTCACACACGTTCATGTAAAAAAATATGCATATCTCTAACATGAATAATATGTCATCTTTCAGTCATACGACTCTCTCATATATTAGTACCGTAATGTGAAAACTATTTTCAAAGCAAAACTTTTGTTTTGAACAACCTCTGATATCAGACAACCCTCTGAATATTTTACACACTTGGACAACCCTCCGAATAGTAAACCACTGGACAACCTCCGAGTATCGAACCACTAGACCATCTCCGAGAATCCCTTATTGGACAACCATCCGATAGAGTTCATTGGACAAACCTTCGATATAATTTATTGGACAACCCTCCGAATCACTGTTACTGGACAACCCTCCGAATACCCATTTTATTCATGAATTCACACCCGATTCACGCGATGACCCCCTGCACATGCAATGATAATGTCACTGCATAATATCTCATGTTACATGCATGATGGAAGCTACATGCAACACTCATAATACATGCTTCACACCAAGCATCATGTTAATATATAACAAGCATGCATATATTAACATCATTTTCTCACACAATCTGCATGTTATTCAAACAAGCAATAACACACAAAAACTGGATTTCAATCTTCGAACTCATAAAACAGCATGCACAGTACACAACTAAGATCATCACATGCTTTCCAGATTCCCAAACTACGTACAATGTCAGTTCGGAAGCTGCGAGTTTGAAAACTTCTACAGAACCGAAAACCGGTCCCGATATGACAATTTATATAAAAATTATTCTTTGACGACCCTACTCGAATGCGTTATAACCATTTCATGGCTCTTAAACAAAATATATAATGAGTAGGAAAACCCTACCTCTCGAAGTGCGAGATCCGTTCATTGCCTGCAACAACTCCTTTGTTTGTTAATCGACTGTTGGTTCTCACGCTCCGTTGTCTTCTTTCTTTCTTTCTTTTTTATTTTTTCTCTTTTCTTCTCCTCTTTTCTTTTTCCCTTTTTTCTCTCCTCTTCCACTGAACAATTTGCTTTAGGTGGAGAATACTTACCTAGGTGTAGAACACCACTTCCTTCTCTCCTCATGACACATAGCATTCCACTTGTCATTCATGCCCACTTTCCCACCACTATCCTCTCATGCAAGATAGAAGTGTGACACTTGGCTTCCACCCAAGTGCCAAGTGTCCTCTCCTTAGGTGCTACATGGAATGCATCTTCATGCCAAGTGTCACCCTCTCATTCGTCCGTTAGTCTCGAAATACATGTAATTTCGAGCATTTTGAAAAATTAAATGAGATCGACTATGTCTACGCAGATTCCTTGAGAACTGACTCAGCGATTATGACCCGCGTTGTCATCAAGATCTAGAGAAATTAAAGTTTGCGACCGGGTATGCAATCATTTACTTTATCCGGGGTCTCACATCCTTCCCCCCTTAAAAGAATTTCGTCCCGAAATTCACACACTCATATACATACAATCACATTTAACAACGCCCATTTGAGATCCATATAGATTAGGATCAAGCTTTGTCTGGGTGTTATGTTCTTAGTACTCTAAACTTAGAACTTTAAACTTTTTCATTTTTATATAATGTTAAACATTTAGCTTGTATTATATTATGTAGCACATATTACAAAATATATACAAGCTTCATATATGGAAGTGTTTAACATTTACAATATTTATATTGTTTACAAAATAAACAAATTACATACCTCTGAAATATACTAATAAAGTCTTTCGGTGGGCACTGGTGATGCGTGACCTTTGACTGGCGATGTGGATTGTCTGTTCTCCCGGTTTCTCTTACGTACTACGCGGATGAAAACACCGTGCTAAGCTTTGCAGCAGTGGGATTAATACATATGAATGACCTACACTAAGGTCACTACACTTCTATACAAATTCATATGCTTATAACACATATAATATTTTTATATACTTATCATTCTCATATATATGTTTTTTCATAATCAATTTCATTTAACATCATATTTTATATATTTTTCATGTCATCTTGTGTACTTTTTGTTCTTGTAGCGTATACTATCATCCACATAGCAATGCTATATACCGTATCATGTCGCAATACTTTTCTCTTTCATATCTGTACTTGTTCATATACTATCTTTCATATGATTTCATATCGTGTTTCATATATAGTACTTTCATATGTTTTTCATATACTTTATCTATCATATACATTTAGGTCATTGATCTTTGTTTCTTGTATTTTGTATACTTGTCATTTTCTTTTAGGTTTATGCCAATCGCGAAGTGAATATGGGAATACCTTCATACGGTAGGTACTATCCTTGTCTGATGATGATCTCTATACAATATATGAATGTATCATCAGCATGCGAAGGCGGTGACCCTTTATCAAATATGACCAGCGGGGCGTTATAATGATCAACGGATCTATATCATCGACCAACGGAGGCCTCAATATCACCTTAAATTATATCTTTCTTGACAAGCGTGTCACATGGCGTGCACCTTTATCCTACGAGTTCGCGGACAATCGAGTGTATTTTTATATTCGATAAATATTTCCTTATTCCCAGAATAATTATTATTATTCGGTAATCATATGCGATATTTTGTATATATTGTAACTGCATTTTCATATATCTTTTAACTTCAATTCTTGTATTCATAATTCTTTACCATACATGTAACTATTTTCCTATCATTTTTACATTTATAGCGAGTTTTATATGTCATTATACTTCCTAATTTCATATTTCTATCTTATATTCCTTAATCATATTATTCATATCATTTTATTCATTATTCATTAACGATATTTACTATTAATTATACTATTCATTTATACATTTACTATTTCTTATACTGTTATTTATATGTATTTACTATTCATTTACATATTTAATATTTATAGTACTATTCTATATATTCTTATTAAACCTATCTATATTTTACACTATTCACTTATGTATTCACTATTCATTATTAACTATTTTTTTATTCACTATTCACTATTTACTATTTACCATTTACCATTTACCATTTACTATTCAATATTTATTATTTACTATTTGAGTAGAAATCAAAATGCATTACGTGAGTTGTGAAACTCCAAGGACCCTGGTACCGCGTGTAATTTCGCGATGCATGGAGTCAATTTGACTATACTGCTCAGAGCGGTCGGCCGTGAAGCGGTAGATTTGAAGAAAAAAACCAAAGCAGAGGATTTTCCAGACTTTTAATTAAGAAACTCGCGAAGATCATTTTTGGTTCCCAAGCGTAGCCCTTGTTGAGTAGAGCACTTTGCTTTTTCTTGCGACCAATTCGGCGCGGTCAGATTTCCGTATGTCGAAGACGAGAAAAATAAGAAAAATCAAGCGATGTTTGTGGCCGTCGACTTTCTCTTCTTCTTATTATTCTTTTTCTTTTTTTTATGTGGGACCCACATATCACATTTTCTTCTTCTTTGTTCGTTTATTTCGAAACAAATCATTTCGTTCGATTCAATTCACATTTATCATAATTGAATATTCTTTAAATATGTACATTCTTAGGAAAGGTGATAAGTATCATGGGCCGGTAGGGAATAGGTTTTACGTGGAAGTAAGGCTGTGAGGGTGATGAAGGTGTTGTGACGACACCAAGCAGTAGTGGAGGGAGGTTACATGGGATGCGATGACACCATTCATGCGACTACCCCTTCTTATTACCGATAAAAGACCGGATATTGCCCAGCGGTGGGAGGTACGTTGGTAGGTGCATGGATAATCGGACAAGTTGCGAGAGCGGTCAAATGGATCTCGGATAATACGGGGTACTACGGGCCGGCCTTTGTTTCAAGGTGGAAGTCTGATACTAACGGTGTTGTGTGAATCTTTGGTCGGCGAAATATTGGCGTCGAAGGGGCGGTATAAGGTATGTCTATACTCTAGAAGTGCTATGAGTGAGTTGGGTTCTCAGTGCGGAAGATGGTTGCTCTCTCCACAGCTTGACGAGAATAATGTCGCTATTACGAAGCCGGCAAAGGCCGGCCATTGATGGCGAAGTTGTGTTCGGCTTAGGTGGCAAAAATAGTACCAAGATCGGTGAGACTCTTGCATTGATCAAGATGTGAAAGTGATTGAAATCGGTCTTGAGTGGGGTGTTGGAATTATGGCTCGCACTGTGAAATGGTGGCTACACTATTGTCAAAGATGGAGGCTTCAAATTGTCAAAAATTTGGCCACCAACCATCCATTTTTTCTTCCTTGTTAGGTAGCCTAATTTTGGCTACATCCTTCTTATTTTTGCTATAAATAGAGATGTTGTGTAGAGAGGAAAATAATCTCATCCCATCCCACACATCCTACACATCTCTAAATGGAAGAGAGGAAGGGAGTAGGGTGAAGGAAGAGAGGCAAAGTGAGAAAGAAAATTGAGAGCAATTTTCTTGGAGTGTTGTAAACACTATATTTTTCTCCTTTTAATGAAAGATCTGCAGCAGCCAGTGGAGTAGACAAGTTTGTGCCGAATCACGTAAATACTGTGTGTCGCTTGATCAATTTATTCATACTCCTCTCATAAATCTAGAAGATAGGGAATTGTGTTGTAATTCCCAACAGAAGGCAGCTTGTGCAAAGTCTCAGGCAGTTAGTGCAAAGTCTTAGGCACGTCGGCTTTTCATCAAATTACCAGATATTAATTGCCTTATACAAGATATTAATATATATATATATTTATAATAGAATGTGCTTGAAATTAATCTCCTTACTTTTTTTCATATTCAGGTTCTACTCACTAGATTGGAGGATATGGGCTGCCTGTTTTATACAAGCAGCTTGGCAGCGTTACTTGAAGTGGAAGCGAAATAATTAAGGCTATACGGGAAGCAGAAGATAGGCTGCAAGCTGGTAAACGCAGTAGGAACCTCCTACAACCCCCTGGTGCTACTAATTATTCCTCCAGGTTTGCTCCCCAATATGCTAAGAGTTTTGAGCCGGAATGGTGGTACTTGAACCCAGTTCTAACACATCTTGATCTCCGCTCTCTAAGCATCTTAACTAATTTCACAGGGAGTTGAAGTTAACTAACAGCCGGTTAAAATCTCCAATAGCCTTGAAGTTAACTCATACTTTGACGCTTGTGAGTTATAATAGGTGATGCTCATAATCATGTAATTTTGCAAAAGCAAAAGTATGAGTTAATGAGTGGGCTGAGGCAAGTATGTCCAATTCTATTTAAATTTTTAATCTGGGACATAAATGAAAGGGTCCTTTAGTTAAAGGGCCTTTTTAGCTTAATTTTAAATTTGACCCTTTATCAATTTTGGCCTAATTTTGATAAAAATGTTCTTGTTTTCTTGTAAAATATAACATCTTATTTTAGAGATAATGTAAATACATGAAATAAAGAATGACATCTTTGTCTAATATTTTTAGAAAAACATAAAATGTTAGATTTACAAATTTAATTAAGGTTAATTATTTGATATCTTTTAACCAAATATTTCTAAATGAAAATAAACTGACCTATTATCATCTCTAATCAATTTTCATTTTTGGATCTTGAGCTGATTGCCACACATGATATATGTTTTGTCATTCTTATTTGGGAAGATAGTTACAACAATGACATGATCAGAAAACCCATTTGTATAATATTAATGCTTGTATGATCAATAACATAAAGCCGACATCCAAATTTGTAGCAATATTTCACATAAAATAACATTATCCAGAAGGGGTATGAATATACGAAGTTGTATTATTCCCATATAATAAGCTTAACCTTGTAGGACAAATATAAGGGAAGGCATTTATTTTGTAGTTGGAGGTGTGCCCCCTTGATCAAGCAATCACCATCAGAAAGAGATAGAAAAGAGATTTAAGTAGATTCTTCAATCCAGCTTTTATATATATATATATATATATGCAAATGGAAAAGCAATATTTTGTTAAAAGATATAAAAAAATCCAAATTGTAAATCAATTGATGATGCTTTTCACTTGGGAGTGGGCTAGAAGCGGCGTGAGGGTGTTGTAGTGGGACCGGATTGTTAGTGGTGGGATGCGGCGTGGATTATGCAGGTTGAGCGGGATGTTTGCTCGCTGGCCGATCGACCGGCTGAATGTCAGTGCTCCCTGCAAAACAAGGAAGGGGTTGGCGAGGGCATTGCCGGGTGGCCATCCCGATGCTAAGTCGGTTTCTTTATGAAGAGAAAGAGAACAGCAGATTTGATCTGTTGCATATGGTATGATGCAGAATGTGTGTAAGAATGTTGGTACCTTTCACATTGAGGTGACCTGTATTTATAGTGGTATATTATTCCCCGATTTGAGGGTAATAAGGATTCTTCTCCATTGGATGGGATGTTTGTTGCCTTTATCGGATCTGATGCGGAGATATAGAAAAGTGGTTTACTTGGGTTAGTCTGTTTCCTTATGGAAGATCCCGAAATGATTCACTCTTATCCTTTCTTCACATAATGAAGTCTAGGATAAATAAAATATATCTTTACATTTTTGTATTTGAATGGGTTGTACGGGCTTATGGGCGATTGAGTTTTGAACCGTCTCGGGTCACGACTGGAGCGATGAATGTCGGACCTCTGCTTTGGTGACATAAAGGAGCCCGGGTTTGTATGGAGCCCACCATTTCCTCTATGGAGCCTGGAATAGGATATTGGGGTGATTTTTACCCACATATCGATTGCCCCGGCCCTTGTGTACGGGCGGTGTGTCAGTTTTGTAGTTCTTCCCCGCCGCACACTACTCCATGTCTGTTTGGGGGCGGGACGATTAAGAGATGATCATTGTCATACATCGCCTAATAATGATGACTCTTCGGGTTTCGCGCTTGTTTTTCATATTCTTCTTGACTTTCCTCAGTCTCTTTCATCGACCCCTCCTATCTTGAGTTTCTCTGATCTTATACCTTTCTCTTTATTCCTGGAGTGCAAATGCGCCTTTTCGCGTCCTTTTTGAGTGGTAAGGACGAATACAGGGTTTTACTGATGCGGATTTAGTTTATTCTTTTGTTTAACTGGTGTGATACGACTGCGTTCATCTTCTTTGCGTATCGGTGATGGTCCTCAAGCTGCCGTTGGATTAGGCGGGATGATGGCGTTCTTCTCCTTTGTCGCTGACCTCGAAATGCTACAGGATACCTCCCCTTCCCGCAGGTAGAGGTAAAGGAAATTGAACCTGATCAAATATCAAAGTCGGATTTCCTTAAAGGCGCCCATGACATCTTTATAAGCGTGGGACTATGAGTTGGTCCTTCATGTGAGACCATTTTTTGCCGAAACGTTCTCGACCTCCCACGGTGTCGAATATGGGTCCCTGAAGGCGTTCGACTCTTTATCAAACCTCGATGCTGGGAAGTCAACTCTTGAAGTCGTGACAATGGCCTGGCTTTCCACTTTGCACCCCTTTGTGAAAGGGATTACGCAACATTCAACATTGTCGCTGACTAACTCGATGGTTGGGGGTATTTTTAGTAGGCACTGGCCTTTAGAATGAGGATTAGGCGCGAGTGGCTTTGCTTCTTCATCTTTTCATTCCAATGCTTCCTCCCGAGGGTTCGTTTTCTTCTCCGGCATTACGGAGCTCTACGGTAATCTCGACTACCTTCCTCATAGGTCATGGAAGGGGCAGCTATTTCTTCCGTGGCGGTCGTGCACAGGAGTACAATCTTCGTGAGGATGACTACAGATTGTTCCTCGACTGGCATACCCCTGATAATCTTCGTGAGTTCTTGCTCTGTTTTTAGCGTGGCTTGTCTGAGGATGGTTGATCGTTTCTGTCGCTTACTTTTTCTTCATGTTTTTCAGGAGTTCGCTTTGACCTTAGCGAGGAAGACAATGTCATTGCTCTGGCGTTGGCGGAATGTCCGGCTCGCCCTTATGCGGAGTTGATAAAGTCTGGCATTCCTGGTCCTTCTAGATCGATGTCCGCACGATCCTCTGCTTTGAGGCCTTCGCCTCCTTCCGCATGGGGGTTTTCCTTGTGCCTCTTTCTCGCTCCACAGGAAATTTTAGTTCATTTAGAGCGTCTCGGAAGCCCGTGGCGTGAAAAATCTCAAATCTCAGAAGGATGGGCGGTTATAGCCCAGGTGGAAATTGGGAAGCCTCCGACTTCACGTCGAGAAATTTGGAGCGGGCGTCGTCGCCCGCATTTGACTGAGGTTTCACGGCTTTATGCGCCATCTCTTCTATGCGTGTTGACGGAGGAGGTCCTTTGGGTGAGGCAGCCGGCGGCGGGTTGTCGGCTATGCCCTAGTGATGAACCGCCCCTTGACAATCTTTGGGTTGCCATCCCGAAGTGGGCGGAACTAAAAAGAAAGAAATTGAACAAAATTTGGTGAAGCCAAAGTTATATCAACGAACTGCGGTGGCGCGTCTTATTCTCGAGATTAGGCCTTGGAAGGTCAAAAGAGCTACCAGTCGACGAGGCTTTAGCGTTATCCCTTCAGGGGGTTGCCTCGGTAAGTTTCTCATCGTGCTTATCACCATTACGTTTGTCGATCTGACTTAGGTAATCGATATGCGGTGTGACTCGTTTGAAAGAATGGCGAAAATGCAAATTAAATGAAGCACATAAAGATTGCCCGTATTTATAAGGCGAAGGTTGCCTGCAGCTCAGCTGGCGGCGGGCGGCTGCGAGGAGGCGAAGTCGGCGTTTGGCCCGGAGATGCGGGCGACTCAAATCCTGATTGATACATAAACCGTCGGCTCGTGCTCGGTGAGAGTAAAAATAAGGGATTAAATAAGCGAGCTTGGTGGCGGCCGTGAAGCGCAGTTTCAAGAGGTCGGGGCCGTCTCGGTCGTAACAATTTAGTTGAGGCGGGGAAGGCGGGCGTTTGCGAGCGAGCCCCAGGTGTTAAGAAGAGCTTCGTCGACTCCGGCGGCTGCGAGACCTTCGAGGCCAGACTACGTCACAGTTAATACTCATTTGATTGACGAAACACCACAACGAAGTGGCAGTTCTGAAGTTTAAGGGTAGGTCTTGCTAGAAACCGTGCGCGCGAGTGCTACTTATTGTGAGTTCGTCGGAGGCGGCTAAGAGAGAATGCCATGGGTTGCGGCGTCGATCTTCATTAGCGAGTCGATTATGGTTCTTGAGAGGGATGAGTTATTAGGCAATTCTGGGATCAAGTAGGTGCTCATTAGACACGGGTGGCTTGCTTTTCAAAGGAAGCGGCTCTCGCGTGCCACGACACAGATTTCAATTTCGATCTTCTAGTGGTAGGGAGGCGGAGGAATCTGCTTCTGCGGAGTATTCCCGAGACCGGCACTCTATTGAAATCCATTCTCATTCTTACGTCATCCTTCACTACTGGCGCGTGACTCCCAGACGATGAGTTCTTTTTTTGATGTATGTACATATACCCATTTTGTCGGGCACAGGGCACCAAAGATATCTTAGCCCTCTTTTCGATAAATAAATGCTGTTATAAATTAGCATTTTTGTTATATTTTGTTTTTGAACTCGTTTACTCTTGGGGTTTCCATATGCGATTTTGCTCGAGCAGGTAAAAAAGCAAAGCTTGTATCAGCGGTGCGGGAACTACGACCATGCGGATTGGTAGGGATAGTGGAGGCTTGTCCGTGGCATACGATGGGGAGGAGCCCGTCGGAATAAGATAATGGCACATTAGAGCTCGTTCATGTTTGTGATGGGAGAAGAAGAATTCGTCGAAAGTGAATAATGAAGTCGAGCTCGTCGAAGTTGGTGATGGGAAGAGCTGGTCGAGTGAACGTGAATGAGTGACTCGTCAGGATTGGTGATGCGGAAGAGCTTCGTCGGTGAAGCTGGCGAGGAGCTCGTCGGTGTTGGCCCGGCGGAAGAGCTCGTCGAGAATGAAAAGTAGCGTAGAGCTGCGTCATACCGTGATGGAAGAGCTCGTCGAGTGAATAGTAAGAGTAGAGGCTCGTCGGGTTGGTGATGGGAAGAGCTCGTCGGTGAATGTGAAGTAGAGCTCGTCCCCAAGTTGGTGATGGGAGAGCTCGTCGGTGAAGCTGGCAGCGGGAGCTCGTGCGGTGTTATTGACGGGAAGAGCTGTCGAATGAAGTAAGTGGAGCTGGTCATGTTGGTGATGGGAAGAGCTAGTAGAGTGGAGCTCGTCCCGAGTTGGCGATGGGAGAGCTTCGTCGGTGAAGCTTCTTTGGCGGGAAGCTCGTCGGTGTTGACCCGGCCGGGAAGAGTACGTAAGAATGAAAAGTAGAGTGGAGCTCGTCCATGTTGACTGATGGGAAGAGCTAGTAAGTGGGCTACGTCAGGTGTTGATAGGAAGAGCTCGTCGGTGAAGCTTCTTTGGCGGGCTCGTCGGTGTTGGTAGCGGGAAGAGCTAAATAGAATGAAAAGTAGAATGGGCTCGTCCATGTTAAGCGATGGGAAGAGCTCGTCGAGTGAACGATGAAGTGGGGCTGATCCATGTGGCCCGAAGGAAGAGCTCGTCGATCCCGGAGTTAGCGAGGAAGGCTAAGTCGATGTGGATAATGGGGGGGCTCGTCGTGTTGGTGATGGGAAGAGCTTGCGGTGATCGTGGTAGGCGCAAATTATGTTGATTGATGGAAAGAGCTCGTCAATGCTTGTAGATGGGAGCTCGCCCATGTTGGCCCGATGGGAAAAGGCTCGCGGTAGTCGTGAGTAGAGCTCGTCCATGTTGATTGATGGAAAAAGAGCCATTCAGTAAAGCGTGGAGTAAGAGCTTCGCCACATGTTGGTGATGGGAAAGAGCTTGTCGGTAGAATTCTTTGGCGAGGCTCGTCCGTGTTGATTGATGGGAAGAGCTTGCCAGAGTGAGTCGTGAGTAGAGCTCGTCCATGTTGATTGATGGAAAGAGCTCGTCAATGTAAAGCGTAGATGAGGCTCATGTGTTGGTGATGGGAAGAGCTAGTCGATGGCGTGGGTAGGAGCTCGCCCGTGTTGGCGATGGGGAAGAGCTCGTCGAGATGAATAGTAGAGGCGGAGCTCGTCAGGTGTGGGCGAAGGAAGATCTGGGTCAGTGTAGATGGTAGAGTGGAGCTCGTCTACGTTGACCCGGCGGGAAGGAGCTGATCAATGTAGATTGTAGAGTGGGCTTCAGTGTAGGCGGAAGGAAGAGCTCGTCGATGTATGAGTGTAGAAGTGGGCTTCGTCCTGTGGCTTGAAGGAAGAGCTTGTCAATGTGAATGAGAAGTAAGGGGCTCGTCCGTGTGAACTGAAGGAAGATCTCGTCAATGTAGATAGTAGAGTGGAGCTCGTCCCTGTTAACTGACGGGAAGAGCTCGTCAATGTAGATTGTAGAGTGGAGCTCGTCCATGTTGGCTGAGGGGAAGAGCTCGTCACCATGAACAGTTGGTCTTCTGGCGCTGTGGCCTTTTGTGGTGATGTAGCCTGGTGGCGTTCCAGCCGAAATGGGTTGATCTGACTCGTTTAGGCAGCGTGGCCTGTGTTGAGCATACGTCCTCGTCAGAGTGAGCGACGGGGCTCATGGGCGCGATGGCGTAGTGGCGTTCGGCCGAAATGGGTTGATCGACTCCTTTGGCCTGCTTTGTATTGATGGTCGACCTCGTCGAGTGAACCGCGGGGCTCATGGCGCGATGTATGATGGCGTTCGGCCCGAAATGAGTTGATCGAGCTCGTTTAAGCGTGGCTGTGTTGAAGCTGACGACCTCGTCGGAGTGAACAACGGGGGCTCATGGCGCGGGGGCCTTGGTGGCGTTCGGCGAAATGAGTTGATCGACTCGTTTGGCGGCGTGGCTGTGTTGAAGCGAGCGACCTGTCCCGAGTGAACGCGGGGCTCATGGCGCGAGAGACCTTGGTGGCGTTCGTGAAATGAGTTGATCTGACTTCGTTTGGCGGCGTGGCTGTGTTGAAGCGAGGCGACCTCGGCGAGTGAGTCGCGGGGCTCATCAGTGCGGCTGACCTTGGTGGCGTTCAAGCGAAATGAGTTGATCGACTTCGTTTAGGCGGCGTGGCTGTGTTGGCGAGCGACCTCGTCGGAGTGAGCAGCGGGCTCATGGCGCGGCGGCGCCAGTGGCGTTCAGCGAAATGGGATTGATCGGCTTCGTTTCGCGGCGTGGCTGTGGTGAAGCGAGCGACCTCGTCGGAGTGAACCGGGGCTCATGGCGCGATGTGCAGTGGCGTTCGGCCCGAAATAGGTTGTCTGACCGTTTGTGTCTCGTGTTGACGAGCGTCCTCGTCGAGTGAGCGCGAATAAACAGCGCAGTGGCAGCAGTGGCGTTCCGGCCCGAAATGAGTTGATCATTTCGTTGGGCGGCGTGGTCTGTTGGCGGGCGACCTCGTCGAAGTGACGCGGGGCTCATGGCGCGCGATGGCCTTGGTGGCGTTCCGGCGAAATGAGTTGATCATTTCGTTTGGCGTGGCTTAATGTTGGCGGTCGTCGCCGTCGGTGACAACGAGGCTCATGGCGTAGTGGCGCGGTGGCGTTAGTATGTTGATTAAGCGGCGCCAGGAAGGAGCGCCGTGTGACTTTCAGTTCTTGAAAAGGTGCGAACTGCCATTAATGCTGGAGAATTTGGAACGGTTGCGTGTGCTTTTGGGCGCTTGACCACAGCATAAATAGTTCCGTTGTCCACAGCTATGGTCTTTGGAACTCATTTTTCGTGAATGAAGTTCGCCTGAGGTGGACACTTTCGGTTGTTTGCATGGTGGGGTTTCCGATGCCTTCGTCTGCTGCGGATCTCACTTGTGGGAGTTGTGTTTCCCACTAGTCTCCCTTTATGGGAGTTATGTTATTCAGCCTTTGGCTGGGAGTCTGCGTCCGGAGGAGGCGGCGCGGAGTTTCTTCTCTTTTCCATTTTTCGTTTATCTTCTTCCTCCTCCATTCTACCTCTCATCTTGTCTTTTTTTTTTTTTTTTTCACAGCTTTCTCATCTGCTTCTTTCATACAAATTCCTTCCATCCCTTTTTCTTGTTTTTCCTCTTCTTCCACATCTGTTTCTCCCTCTTTTTCATAAACTCCTTCCACCCCTTTTCCTCTTTTCTTTTCTTTCTATCACACCCTCTTCTTCTCCTTCTTCTTCATCTTACCTTCACATTTCCTCACATTACACATCTTTTCCTCTTTTTTTTTTGTTGTATGATATACAGGATGTAGGGGATGATGCTTTGGCCGTAACTCAATTGTAATCCGATTGTAATAAAGGCTTTTTCCTTATGAATTTTCTATTATGTCTTTTTTTTTTTGTTTCTCGAGGAGCTAGCATCTTTGGATACTTCTCGAGATGTAATCGAGGGGCACCGGCGGTGTAGCTGGTGTTCAATGAGATAAAGAGAAACTCTTCTTTTTATATGCATGTATCTTCTTATTAACGCCTTTTACGCATCTTACATATATAAAGCCCATTTGAGATGTCACAACGAATAATTAATGAATGCTCCACTTGTCACATAAGATCCAGATGAAGCTTTATTCAACTTTACAAATGATGCTTCTTTGGTAAAAACGTTTAGATGTTCGCATTCCCACACGTATCTTTGCAAGATTTTCCTTCCTCTGTGCGGGCCTTCATGGTGCAGACGTGACTGAGATATGATGTAAGGACACCGGGTTGGGACCCCGAGTTTTCCTTCTTATTTGGGTTTTTCTTGCCGTGAGGAGTTTCTGCAAAACTAGTCGCAGAATGTAACCGGGCTGACAACTTTTTGATGATTGTAGTATTTCTTAGTTTTCCTTTGATATTCCTCGATCGCGCTGAACACCGCTCACGCTTCTCGTCGGGAGTTCTAGGTTAAGGCGAAGGGCCTCGTGGTTGTCCTCTGATGCTAACTCAATCTGGGGGTTTGTGGAGCCTCTGAGCGGCCTCGGTCTTAGCTAAGGCAAAGGGTTTCCTATTAATTTGTCTTTGTGTTGTTATTAGGCCCATAGTACTGGAAGGTATTCTACCCAACTCTCTTTGTGGTCTTCGACTTGGTCTTGAGCGGCTTTCGGGGTCACGATGGTGGCGCCGGCTTTGTCCGTTTAGCTGCGGGTGTCTTTGAGGTTGATAATAGTGCTAATTCCAAGCTCGGCATAAATCTCTAAATTTAGTGTTATCAGTGTTTCCATTATGCGATACCGGGGCTCTCGGGATACCAGACCTGCAAATGATAGCTCACACAAAATTGCGTATCTTTTGCTCTGTGATCGTGGCTAAGGGCTCGGCTTCTGCCCATTTGGTGAAATAATCAACAGCGATAATTATGAATTTACACTATCCTTTACTGATGGGCGAGGAGCTGATAATCAAACCGGCGAAATTTCTTGGAAGGGCCGAAATTTGGTAATTGATGTTAGGGGTTCTGACGGGAGGTGTGGTATTTTGGAGTGCTCCTGGCAAACCTTGCATTTTTTGACTAAGTCAGTCGCGTCCTTGAATAGAGTTGGCCAGTAGTAACCCTGTCTCAAGACCTTTCCTGCTAAAGCCAGAGACTCGGAATGCGGATTTCCACGTACACCTTCATGCTCTCTCATTGCATTACACAGTATCCTCTCCGAGGCAGCATTTGAGGGAAGGTGTGAAGAATCCTGCAGCTTGTAGGCTTCCTTTGTGGTTGGTAAATACGGAAGATCTCACTCTTATCTTAGAATTTACTTCTTCCCGGGTCATCCCCAGTGGAGTTCAGTCATTAATATGCTCCCGAATAGGGTCCCGTCGGCTCGACCGGATCCTCTTGAGGCGATCATCATGCTATGAGAGGATGCGATGGAAGTGCCTGGCTAAGTATTCGACGGTGTGGGTATGCGGAGTCTTCACGAGAGGTTGTGGTAACTGCGAAGCGTCGGCTCGGGGAATTACACTACTATGCACAGGGACATGTGATTTTTGGACCGAGGCGAATTTCTTTGATAAGTCGCGAACCTTCTGGAGATATAGGATCATTCTCTCGCTTTTGGCCTCATATGTGTCTTCTCTGTCGACCACAGTTAGAATCAGCAGCATACCTCTAGCGATCAACCTCCCAATGAATAAGCAAGGTTGAGGAGCTCTTGTAATGGCCTCATATTAAACTCGTTGTTGGATATTACGAATCCAAACTGAGTGCATGTTGTGTCTATTCCTTGCGGAGAGGTTAGGATAAGACCTGCTCCACTCCCTTGGGCGTTTGAGGCTCCATCCACAAAGAGCTTCCAAGTGGAAAGGTCGGTTGTTGCCTGGGTATCCGTGTCGGATTCTGTTGATGCAAATTCCATGACAAGTGCGCGCGGGACACCTTGCTTTATGGCGTTTTCGACGCTATAGATATCAAACTCGCTTAGTTCTATGGCCCATTTCATTAGTCTGCCAGAGGTCTTCGGTTTGTGCAGTACTTGCTTCATTGGGTATTCAGTTGGGACTTCTATGGTATGAGCCTGGAAATACGGGCGAAGCTTCCGAGCGGCAGTCACCAGGGCCAAAATTAATTTTTCCATTTTCGGGTATCTTTCCTCTGCTCCTCTTAGGGCTCGGCTGCAGTAATAAACCGGATGCGGTCGGGTTCACTCTCCCGACGAGGGCGTGACCCGGTTGAAAAGTTCCGACGGTACAGTCTGCAGTGAGGGTTCCCACGCCGGCGGGGGCTTCTTGGGATGGGAGGAGCTCGAGGTATGTCTTATTGAACGCCTCCTCGCGCTGTATCCCATTGAAAGGCTTTCTTGAACGGAAGAAAGGCTGGCATCTATCGCATGGACACGAGAAGCGGCAGAAGTATTCTGCATTGGTCGTTGTACTTCTTTATCCTGACGGCGGCATGTTGGAAGTAATGCCCTTATTTTGTCAGTTGCTTTGATTCCCCTTTATGATTGACTATGAAGCCCAGAAATTTTCCGGCCGACACGTCGAAGGCGCATTTAATTTGGAGTTATTCATATATAGTTTCTTAAAATCTGGAATGCCTCTGAGAGATGAGCGATGTGGGCGTCAGCAGTAGTAGACTTAACCAGCATGTCGTCTATGTATACTTCCATAGTAGTGCCCCCATGTTGTTTTTGAAACATCGATTTACCCAGCTCTGGTAGGTCGCTCGCATTCTTGAGCCTAAGCATCCTTTCGGTAACTGTGGTCCGCGTCTTTGTGAGCGAGGTCTTTGTGGTCTTGGGGTCCGTGATGCGGTTGTGTACCCGAGGAAGGCATCCATGAAACTAAGAAGTTCATGACCTGCCGTGGCATCCACGATGAGGTCAATTCTTGGTAAAGGGAAGCTGTCCTTTGGACAGGCTTTGTTGATGTCGGTGAAGTCGATACAGAGTCGCCATTTGCCGTTTGCTTTTCGAAGTCTGGCGTTGGCGACCACTCGGGCTGTTCTCTTCCACTGATCGCTCCACAGCGAAGGAGTTTTCCCACCTCCTCATTGATGGCCTTTTGCCTTTCTGGGGCGAAGCTCCTGCGCTTCTGCTTGATTGGCTTGAAGGATGGGTTGGTGTTCAATTTGTGCGTGATTACTGCAGGGTCAATCCCTCCCATATCTAACTGCTTCCATGCGGCGATCACTGTACGTTTAAAGCTGGCGAGAGGCAGCAAGATTTTACACTGTCTGGAACCGATGTAGGCGAGATGTTCCGGGTCGTCATCCAGGGGAACCGGCTCAAGTTCCTCGGAAGGTTCGGGTCGGTGAGACCTGCGTCAGCAATGTCGAAACTCGTCCATGTCACGTTGTCATTGCTCTGTTGTGGAGGCTATCTGCCTCCACGGCCACCAATCTCCTCGAACCATCCTTATTAAGGTGAATGGTTGGAAGTTTGATTAACCCGGATGATACGCGGATGGATGAAACCGTGCGTTGAAGGCCTCCCTAGTAACATGTTATAAGCTGATGGGGCGTCTACAATGAGAAATCTTGCCGTCGTCGTTGCCTGACATGGAGGTTCTCCCAGAGTGAGTACTAGTTGAATTGAGCCCAGCGGCAAAACCTTTTCCCCAGAAAATCCTCGCAAATGCGTGTTGACGGGCTCAAGTTTTTCTCTCCCCACGCCCATTTTGTCAAAGGCTGAGGCAAAAATGATGTCGGCCGAACTTCCGTTGTCGACTAAGACCCGAATGTTGTGTGTTGGCTCTGATCGAACCACCGGTAGGTCGTCATGGGGAATCAGCGATATCCCTCGGATCTGAGTCGGAAGGCATTGATGGTTGTGTCTAGTCGAGGTAGTTTAGATATTGTTTGTGTTTCCCCTATCATGGCGACACGATCTTTGCCTTGGTGAGATTTGGCCGAACTAGATTCCCCTCCTCCTGGGTCCTCACGAGATTACGTGGATTTCTCGAGGGTTCGTCTTGGAGTCGTCGTTTGTCTACAGGCGGTGGGCTGTGGGTTGAAGTGCAGTCCCTCTTTTGGAGCTTGATTCTGGGCTTTGATTTTGGGCCTTTGATTTCTGGGAATGAAAGCATGAGTATCCCAGATTGTATTAGGTACTCTATTTCTCTCCTCGAGTTGTATCACCAGGTTGGCCGATTGCGGTGCCAGTAGTCCACACATGGAGTCGCATGATACGAGTGTTGTCTCTAGTGGGGGATGCGATTTCATCCCAGTCGGCCACCTCGAGCCCTTTCGTTCGTGCTTCATGTAAGACTTGTGACGAAATTTGTTAGCGGGGTGAAGCTGACTGCTGTGATAGCGTCGTCGTCTTCGATTGTGGTGGGCCCAGACGGTCTCTGAGATTTCCCCGCCTTTTTGGAGATCGTTCTCGATCTTTTCCTGGAGACTTCTCCTGGTCGTCTTGTCTTTTGGGGCTCCGTCCTCGCCGTTTGTCTGTCGCACCCTTTCCTTTATGGGTGGACGAGTTCTCCCTCTTGGATATGAGGGCTTCCTCGCCGTTTATGTATTTCTCTGCTTTGGCGAGTACCTCGGCCATACTTGCCTGAGGATTTTTTGAGATGGAAAACATTAAGTCCTTTAGTTGTACTCAGCCTGCGATGAGCGCGATTGATTCGCGAATTTTCATCAGCGAGATCTATCTTCAAGGATTCGGCGTTGAATCTTTGAACGTATGACTTCAAGCTTTCCTGCGAGCCTTGTTTGATGTTCAAAATAGATGGTAAGCTCGGCTTCCTGCGTCTGGCGGAGTAAGTGGGAGGCGAGCGATGGATAACTCTGCCGAACGAAGATTTTGATGAGGAGGAATTACATTAAGCCATTAGTGGAAGGGCCTTTGGCGTAGTGGCGAAAGCCCGGTAGGCGCCAGGATCTGATGCCATGCAGCTCCATGCGGTTCTTGCGTAGTGTTGAGATGGTCGTGGGGTCTTTGGCTCCGTCCAGACTTCCACTTGCGGCGTCCCGAATTTCTGGCTGGAGGCGGGTAACGTGGTAACCATTGCGAATGGTGATTCGATCTGTTGTACGAGGTATCCATAGTTTGCGGTGCGTCCTTTAACTACCCTCTTCATACGGTGATTTCTGAAGACTCTGAACCTCTGCTCCCATGGTACTTCTTCCCATTGTGATAGGGGACGGAGGTTCCTGCTTCGACTTGTCTTGGGGATTCTTCTTTCATACGAGGTGATGCGGCTCGTCTTTTGAGCGACTGGGTCTGCTTAAGCCCGACCTCGGGGATTGCCGTTACTGCGTCGGTCTTCGTGGGGGGGAATGTCATGGCCTTCCTGGTTTTGTCGAGGCTCCATTGGATGTCGCATCCGTCTGGTCAGTTGTTCCAATTCCTCCTTCAGGCGTTGATTGAGCGGATGCCTTTGCCGTTTGTGTTGGCTTGCATTACTTCTCTTGTCGAGAAGTCTGTTGCCGCACGTGCGGTGGATCCTGCATCCTTGGTGGATTGGTGTTACTCCTGCTTGTGTTCCGAGTCGATACCATTAATGCTTGAGAAAATCAGGTTATATTTATGCAAGGCTTGTCGTTCCATGATGGCGCGGCTGATGCTTTCAACGGGCTGGGGGGAGAGCGTGGGGGTGGCTGGCGGGACAGGATTGTTAGTGGGGCTGGGATGCGGCGGGGGCGTACAGTTGTGGGAATTTGAGGCGGGATCATTCTTTCTTGATCAGTGGAAGCTCTGGGTATAGTCTCCCACCCAAAAACAAGGAGAGAAGGGGTTAGAAATTTGTGCCGGGTGGCAGCTCCAGGTCACTAGTCCCAGGTTCTTTATCAAGGAAGAAAGAATGTAGCAGAGGGCCCGAATGTGTTGCATATGAGTATGTGTCTAAGAATGTGTGTAAGAATGTTGGCGTACCTTTCACCGCTGGGGTGACCCTGTATTTATAGTGTATATTATTCCCAATTTGAGGGTAATAAGGATTCTTCCCCATTGGATGGGATATTTATTGCCTTTATCGGATCTGGTACAGGATATAGAAAAGTGGTTTACTTGGGATGGTCTTCTTTAACATGGAAAGATGTCGGCCCAGCAATGATTACTCTTGTCCTTTCTTCCCCCTTGTGGGGATCAGGATAAATAAAATATATCTTTTCTATTTTCTGTTTGAATGGGTTGTACGGGCTTATGAGACGGTTACAGATTTTTCGAACCGTCTCAGATCCGGCTTTGGGCCCAATGAATCGGACCTCTGCTTTAGGCTGACATAAAGGAGCCCGGGTTTTGTATGGAGCCCACCATTTCCTCTGGGCCTAAGGAATAGGATATTGGGCTGATTTTTTACCCATATCACCAATCATTTTCATATTTTTTCTTGAACATTTTGAACAAAAAGACCCTCTAATCTTTATGTATTTAAATGTTTCTTATAAAAATGATTATTTTTACAAGACAATAAAAAATCAACATATAGTAAAAACATAAAATGTTGATTTCCAAAGTGATATTTCAGTGTTTTAAATTAAATATTGGGTTAGACATCAAATAACCCTAAATTTGTAGATCTAACATTTTATATT